>PNEQ01032030.1:0-69581 GCA_003012365.1 Medauroidea extradentata
AACTAGCTCCAACGGCGGCACGAGCGGTGAGTTCCTGTTGGTTTAGGGAAGGAGAGCGATCCTTTACCTATCTCCTGTCTCGCCTTACCCTAACCCTTCCACTCGCCTCTATTTCTGTATTGCTGTATTTCCTTGTTCTCTATTCTAATAAACTCTTGTTACCTTCCATCTCTGGCTTATTTATCTTCCCCTTCCCAGGATAAACTTTGTAACAAGATGCAAATGCCCACCACCGATGCTCATGATTCTAAAAACTGCTTGAGAATTAACATCCATGTTCAAATTACCTTCTGCATATGTGTGGGAACTGAAAAAAACACCACTGCACACATTGCACTGAAACACAATAATTGATGATAAACCTTTCCCTACTTCCTTCACGACACTCAGATTGGTAGAAATTAGGTTTTTTTATATACAAGCTAGCAGAAATAACCAACCTTCAGATGCAGACTCACTTACCTAACACTTTCTAAAATGGAATTAGCTCAAAAAAAATTTTTTAAAGTTTCTGGTCTATTTTTCACATTGTTTTGTGGAGAAAAGATTTAAATAGGATGAAAATTAGTGGTGGAGTAAAGAGATTCTTCGTTTGAAGTAATTGTTTGGTCTTCTGTTTCACAGTGGTTGGAATGTACTTTGGTTTTCACAGAGCAGAAATGTTATCGTAAAAAAAAAGTGCTAGAATTAGAAAGAGGATAATCATTCATGTTTGAAAACATACAAAATGATCGTACACAAAATTCTGTAAAATTATACAACGAATGCAAATTGTGATTAAACTGTTATGAATCTGGATGTGTAGGTTTATTGTTCACATGCAAAAAGTATTCACCTCATCTAGGCTGTTACATAATTAACTTCATACTCTGACATAGGTAATATAACCATAACACACAATAGTTACAACATTGGCTGTCCGTCGACTGTTTCATTATTGTCCATCCACAACAACTATCTATACTGAGTACTCATCTGAAAACACCACAAGCAGGAGTACCAACTTGCATATTATAACCCTAACACATGCTAACACTAAAATATAACACCCTAAAACACAACATAGGCCTATACATTTAAAACGATATACGAAGAATAATTTCACAGTAACGAAAAAAATTTAAAAGAGCAAGAGAGACATGCATTTTGGAAAACTGTCTTCTTGCACATGTTGCAAAGTGCCACTTATGTGGGGCGCATAGCAACAATGAGATGGGCACGTTGAAACATAATTTTAATCTGAATTTTCAGATTGTAAATCGTTACTATCACTGCCTGTACAGTTGATACACACATAAAATGGACTATTTTCAGCATATGACCAATGTGACCGCATTTTGCACTCCAAATACTGTACCCATTCTTCGCCTTTCTTGTATATTTCTCCGCAGTTTATACAGAAGGTATTTTCTTCTTCCTCAGGCGAGTCATCAGTAGATTCAAGTTTCCTTTTGCTGCCTGTTGTTTTCATCTTAGATTATTGTTTCAGTGGTTTAGATGTGCTGGTTTTAGTATTTGAACTGTTTCCCTTCTTGCTGTCTTTTGCTGCTTTTTCTTGTTCCAACATTATTTTCTCAGGTGTTTCGGTAAGAATCGCACATTTTCGTTTTTTTCTACCCTTCTTGCTCTCTCTTTGTGGCCCTGCTTTAGGAAATGGACGGACCAATTGTGGGGAAAATTTTCCAGTAATATTTCCAACAGGTGTTTTTTGTGCAACACTGGGTCCAGGAAACATCTCTGGTTGGTGATCATTGTCCCTATTCAAATTTCCCTCAGTCACTTTCTCAGAGTTCCTTACATTCGCTGATAGTTCTACATCGGGCATAGGACGATCTGTCACAAAAGCATATGCAAAGTCACTGTCTTCATATTTATCTGCGTGTGATGGAAAAATTGCTGTAGCTGAAAAATCTCATGTAATATTGCAAGGTGTGAAAGAGGTCATGAATGTGTCCATAATTGAGAAGCAAACTTAAAAAAAGCAGACATGTCCGCACTATCTAGCTATAGAGGAAAGTATATAAACATAATATTTTATAGCATTGGATAAGAATGAACATACCCATTTCAATAAGACATATGTTTTTATGTAGGCTTAGTTCATACACGTATGTAAGACATCTTGTTTATTTATGAAGGGCATTTAATTCATTTTCGGGATTATGGACATGTTTTGTTTTGAATGTATACTACTCAATAATACTCGGCAAACCGTATAATGTGTTTTCCGTGGATTGGTTTTTAGTCAGGAACCAATTCACCTGCTGCATAGTTTCTTAAACGGTCCGTAAACACTAATATCAAGTGGCTGGAGCCGATGAGAACAGTGCGGTGGAAATGACAAGAGTATTACACCGTTATCTTTACACAAGTGCAAAACTGTAACAAGGCGAGAGGAATGGTTGTCCAATAACACAATTGAATCTTTTTTGCTGGGTAATGAAATGATTGATAAATTGAACAAAACAGCCCTCTGTCATCCACCCAGATCCTGTAGCAGCACCTATGCAACCAGTTGGCTCGTCTCGAATAAAATAGTCTTTAAATCTCTTTCTTGGGAAAATAATGACTGACTGAGTGAGTGAGTGAGTGATTGTGTGGGGCGTTCGACACAAAGGTCATCAGCGCCCACAGAAAATTAAAATGAAACAGAAAGTCCTCCACAGGAGGAAAAACCGAAAGACAGTAGACACCACAAAACAAACAGAACTACATGAAAAAAATCAAGGACAGAAATAAACTACCTCCATAGGAGACAAATAACACATGTAGGATACATGAACATATTAAAATAGGTCACTGAAACGCAAATTACAGAACATAAAAAATAATCACAACAAATTAAAAAGACCTATCGTATGTAAAAAGGAGAGTATGTCGCTCACAGAAGCGCCCTCTAAACACAAAAAAACCTGCAGGGTGTCACACAGGTTAAAAGCACGACAGGCCTGGTCATGCCTGTGACACTCCAACAAAATGCGACGCACAGTAAGTGGAGTGTCACAGACATCACAAACAGGAGGAGATTCACTTCATAACAAGTGCCTGTGCGTCAACCGAGTGTGCCCAATACACAAACTGGTAAGGGGTACATCTTCCTGGGGGAAAAACTGGATGCGATGCTGCATGGCAGCCAAATCCTTTATCGCCCTGAGCTTATTGGTCAGAGGGAGAGAGGCCCACTCCCTTTGCCAAGTGTTCCCACACAATTACACGGACTGCGTGCAGCATATCCCATGCCGAGATCCAGAGATCGCAGGGCGGTAGGCCACATGCTTTCTTTGCCGCTGCATCAGCTGCATCGTTGCCCGCTATGCCGACATGGCCAGGTGTCCAGAGGAAGACGACCCTTACACCATGTTCTTCAGCCACCTTCAGCTTGCCCCTAATCATGGTGACAAGGGGTGAGCTGAAGAGCCAGATCGCAAGGCTAAGATGGCACTCATCGAATCGGTACACAACAGACACTTGCGCGGTAACCACCTACCGATGAAACACAGAGTTCTATACAGAGCATACAGCTTTACAGTTAAAATAGTGCACAGAGGAGAGAGTTCAAACAGATACCTCTGCGTGGCGACTACAAAAGCACAACCCGTAGAGGCATCCATCTTAAAACCATCCGTGTAAATACAAGTAAAATCGGAAAAGAAAGTCGAGACATGATCACGAAAAAGTCCTTGGTATACACAAGCTGAAGTGGTCGACTTTGCGAAATCAGCCAAGTCGAGGGGTACTAACACCTGTTGTGTCGCCCATGGAGGATCTGGGCGAGGGACAGGCAACACATCCACAGGCACGTCATGACGAACCCGAGAGTGTGAAAACCAAACACACACACAGGAGAAGTAGCTCGAAGGCGGGCATCAAACAACCCTATGAGTGGTGGTCAAAGAAAATCACCATGCAGGAGGTGCGATGGGTCTGACAAAACTCTTATACTGTAATGCAGAAGAATCTGCTCACTTCGATAACGTAGCAGTGGTTCACCAGCCTCCGCACACAGGCTTACAACTGGGCTCGTGCGAAAAGCACCAGTTGCAATGCAGATGCTGGCGGGGTGAACAGAGTCCAGCATCTTCAGCACAATAGGGCGTGTTGAAGAGTACACCTTACTACCATAATCTAGCTTGCTACGAATAAGCGCTCTGTAGAGGCGTAGCAACGTGTCTCTATCCGTTTGCCAACTATGACCATCATCTTTACCAGAACTAAGTCCCGCATACGAGTCTTCAGTTGTTTGAAATGGTGTAGCTAGTATGGCTTGGAATCAAATACCAGGCCTAAAAACTGTACGTGATCTCTCACAGGTAAGCCGGTGGACCCCCAGTTGGATTTGACGTTCTGCTGCACACAAAGAAGATGAATGGCAAAAAAATCATAAAATCGTGTATGTAAAGTGCACACCTCACTGGGGACTGCACAGTCGCTACAATACTGTTTATCGCGATGGAAAACACAGTAACACTAAAGATGCTACCTTGTGGCACCCCATTTTCTTGGACAAATTCCCGAGAATACGAACCTCCGGTACGAACTGGAAGTTTCTGTGGGAAATAAAGTACTTGATAAAAGTAGGGAGAAATCCCCTAAAACCTCTTGCAGGAAACTGCTGTAAGACTATGACACCAGGTGGTATCTCCATGTAAAAAAGACAGCAAGGAGATGTCTCTGGAGAAAGGCAATCTTCACAGCCATCTCCAAATTGGCAAGATGGCCAAGTGCCGAGCATTTTCTACGAAAACCACACTGGAGAGGAGACAGGATTCCCCACGATTCCAAAAGGACACGAGCCGAGCATTCACCATCCGTTCCACTGATTTACAAATGCAACTGGTAAGTGAAATCGGGCGATAACAGGACACTTCTCCATTATCCTTCCCAGGTTTGAGAATAGGTACAAGGAAAGACTAACACCACATGGAAGGAAAACAACAATATGTCCACACAAGATTAAAAAGTCTAAGAAGGGAAAGTTTTCGCTCAAGGGAAAGGTTTTGCAACATCGCGTAGTGTATCCCATCAGGACTAGCAGAAGTATGTTTTGAGCTCAGCAAGTAAGAAAGGTCGGTTATACTCTTCATCCCCTGCAAGACCAAAGTCGATACCCTGTGTTTCACAATGTGCCTTGTGGGCCTGAAATTAGGCGGGTACCGTCCTCTACTCGAAAACGCAGAAAACGTTTGGCCAAGGATGTTGCATGTGTCATCGGCATCTATGATGTCATTGTTATGCCGAAGGAAGGGAATTTGAACACTACGGGGTTTTACGCACATCTTCCGAACATTGTCCCAAATGTGCTTGCTCGTAGCATGTACGATAAGGGAAGATAGAAAGTCTCTCCAAGATTTCCGCCTGTTTTCAAGGAAGACTCGCTTCGTCCGCGCTCGACATATCCGGAAGTGTTCGAGGTTCGCCTGAGTGGGATGCGATGATAACCTGCGTAGTGCATGTCGCCGAGCACATATCGCATCCCTGCACTCATCGTTCCACCAAGGGACACGAGACCGCCGACGAGAAGAAGACTTCGGGATGGAAGCCTCTGCCGCTGACACCACAGCTGTATAAAAGGACTCGGTAGCCGCATCCACTTCACAAGGAAGGTCAGGAGTGAACTGGAGCGAGTCCCGGTAGATGGTTAATAACGATTTGGTAATGGTCACTACCACAAAGATCAGGATAGATACTCCAATCAAAGTGGGTGACCAAGGCAGGGCTGCAAATGGTCAGATCGATGCAAGAAGTGGTGCCAGTGTGGGCAGTGAAGTGTGTAGGCGCACATGTATTCAGCAAGACCAAGTTAGTGTTGGTAAGTAGAGACTCGACTACACGACCTCTACCATCCTTGTGACAAGATTCCCACAGCTCATAATGAGCACTGAAATCTCCAACAAGAAGGAAGGGTGGGGCTAGCTGGGAAATAATATCTTCTAAATCAGCAAGGCGGAAAGCTTGGGTAGAAGGAATGTACACGCTACAAATACTGATGAAGATGCCGAGATACGCTCTAACTGCCACAGCCTGCGGTGTGGTAGTCAGGTTGACAGCTGTGTTGTAGATTGTGTCGCGTACAATAATACACACCCTACCACAAGCACGATCAACAGCTGCATAATTCGCATGGTAAATTGTGTGGCCTCGGAGAGTAACTGTACCAGTTGGTCTAAAGTGTGTCTCTTGGAGACACGTGACCACCGGGGACAATGAAGCTAGAAGTAGCTTCAACTCTTTTACAGAGCTAAAATAACCTCGGCAGTTCCACTGAAGTAGGGACATAAAAAAAGGTTTGGAGAGAAAAAAGTGCAGGCTTTACTTCTTTGATTTCCCCTTGTGTTTACTTACAACATGTTGAAAAAATGTGGATCCATCATCACCGTCAGTAGCTTAGTCCACCACCATTTCTGCCTCTGACACCTCAGGAGCAGGCTTACGAGGTGGTGAGGGGATACTGCTCCCACTGCTGACTGAAGGAGCAATATCACCGTTAGGTGCTGGTGGCTTGATAGGACTAGCCTGATGGGTAGGTATGTTAGCTTTCGTAACTCGCTTACGCAGTTGCTGAGTTTGGAAGGTGCAGTCTTTGGAGAAATGTTAGCATTCGGGCCACACTGCGTCCCGACTGTCGCGGTCCTGTTGGTGAGGACCTTCTGCGGCTCTGGAGTACTGACAGACATCAGTCTGTGTGGCCACATCGACAGTCTGGGTACATGCATCCTTCACCTGCTTGCGAGTACCAACCGAACTGTACGATACAGATGGCTGAGACACTTGTTGCGCTCGGAAACGCTTATGTGCATCGCCTATCGGTACCTTGTCAAATGCTCGTATCTTCTGGATACCCTGCTCCTCTTGTAGGACTTGACACTTCTTCGACCACACTGGATGGGTTCCATTACAGTTGACGCAACTAAAAGGATTGGTGCATGATGCATTGTCAGGATGAACTGGTTCAGCACATTTCGAACATACAGCAGGTGACTTGCAATTTACCAACTAAATCTGGCAGTTGTAGCATCGCAGTGGAGAAGGAATAAACTGTTTCACACGCATATTCAGGTAGCTTATTTTAAACACTGCAGGAAGTACCGGAACACCAAATGTCACGAACAGATTTGCAGGAGGGAAAGTTATACCATCACATTTCTTAGCCATGCGATGGATATGTGTTACACGTTGGGTCCGGAGTTCATGCAACAATTCGGAGTCGGGCACATCGATCGAATCGGGACACCAAATGACACCCTTGCTGGAATGCAATGCGACGTGAGGTGTTACCTCAACTGGGAACTTCTTTGTCGCCCTGCTGAACAACTTCATGTCCAGCAACCCACGCGACTGGGCCGCATTTGATGTCTCGATCAGCAGCTCTTTTCTGTCATTAATCTTTTTACAATCTTTGACTGTGCCACCAGCAGCACCATAATCGACTTTCTTCAGTTCAAAGGGCGATACTTGATGGAATGTGTGCCATTCGAAACCTTTAACCAATAGAAAAAGTGGGGTCGGCAACTTCGTTTGTTGGGAATCATCCATATTATTTTCAAAATCAGATCTGTTGTCCTCTCATTGTCGTTTGGGTCGGCTGTTGAGGGAACCACCCTGTGGAGTGATTTTAGAAATCATGAAAGAGAAATGTCGGACTCAACCTTTCGTTCGGGGGGAGGGGAAAGGAAATAGAAGCCAGCAGATCAAACACATCACGGTCTGTGCTGTTGGGAGGGGAACCTGCCTTCCACAGACCTAAGCAGTACATAGGAGTAGCTACCCTTCGCAGTTGTTCACTGCGAATTACTGCCCCAGTAGCACATTGTAATATACACAGGGACAAATCGTTCGTCCTGAGCGAGGCTAGCTTTATTCCCCTACCTGAAAAAACATCCTAGGCTCCCCACTATAGAGGTATTATTCCCTGGTGCTATTTCAGGGTACTTGTGGTTGATTACACCGGCCTTTTCCGTACAGCGGTAACACGCCATCCCAGCCGGTAAAGGCGCATGGGCAGGTCGGCTATGACAACCTCTTCCACTAAGATGGCACCAATTGGTGCTATGTGGGTGTACATTTCCGTGGACATGGGCTCCGCACATATATTTTCCTGCTGGGCCAGTGAGAATGGTGTGTGAAACCGTCACTAACAAAGGCACCACATGGGGTCACACAATTTGGAGGCAGCACTCAGAAGTGATGACAGACCCTCATTAGGAAGAGGAACACCGCCCTGGCCTTAGACGATGGAGAAGTGAAGAAAAGATACAATGGGACCTGGTGAGATGGAAAGAAGAAAGGATGGCAATAAAGTCAAAGGGGAAGAAGAAAAACACGAAATGAAGGTCCGAAAAAATTTCAAGTCCCGACTGCATCCCGATTAGTCGCCTCTTACAACAAGCACGGGCTGGCTGTGGTGGGATTCTACCCCGCCTCCGGGTTGGGAAAATAATCATTGGTGGGATAGAGGTTCCCTGACCACTCACCGCGACAGTGACTGTTACAAGTTCACCACGCTCTGCTGATGTGACAGTTCACACCTTTTTGACTACTTTACCCACGACAAATTTATTTGGTTTCAACACAGTAGTTACTCCAGTTTCGTCCTAGTTCCAAATTCTTGAAGGAAGTGGCCCAAGTGGGTAACGCGAAAAAGCATTTCATAGTTTCTTGTAAAACTCATTTATATTAGACTAGTTACAACTTGTCATTCTGGCCAAACTTGTAGCTTTTGATTGCCTTATTGAGAGATCTGGATGTTGGATGTTTCAAAAAATCACTGAACCAATCCACATCTGCTGCTTCTTTCTCTGCCCAATATGGTGGCATTTTTAGTCCATACTTTTTAGCGCAGAAATATGCCAACTGTCTCACTTCTTTATTTTCTAATGTACTCTGTCAAACTATTTTCCTGACTGTCACTGAACATTTGCGATGGCTTACTATAACTACAAATAATTGGTGCACCGTCGGTTTCATTACCAAGAGTCTTCAGCTTTCTTTTTATGTAACAGAAAAGGGTTGAATAGTAAATGTTGAATTCTTTAGAAATTCTTTTAATAGAGAAGTCAGTCGATCCCTGATTTTCTAAGACGAACCTAGCAGCCCTCTCCATGATGCCTGGTGGTGTGTTTCCTCTGTCCGTTTTACTTTTGTAGTTACTCATATTTTTCTGAAGGAAAAAAAATATTAATAAAATTTACTACTCCAACATTAACTATCCAGCTAAAATTTCATATGTGTTCAAATGAATATTAATTCGAAACTGAAAACTTCTTCCATAAAAACAGTGTGGTTTTGAAATGTGAGAATATTTCTAGAATTTACAAGATGCAGACTTATCACAAAATGAATACAATAAATAAGAGAGTGTAAAAAACATTTAACAAATAATAGAATTTGAAGGTTCGTATTGTTAAGAAATCATAATTTAGGCAATGAATTTATAAATAGAGCTTTTTTATTGCTATAATAAAAATACACATCAACCCATATTTTGACAAAATTTTGTTTATGTAAAAATATACATTTAATCACAGGCACACTTGTCCAAAATTTGCTTCACAATTTTCAATTCATTATATTTTCATTTTATAATATCGTCATTAGAAATGCTAATTATTAAAACCTCAAATGGCTAAAGAAATTATTTACTAATGTTTAATCAATTAAAAAAATTGAGTGTAGCAAGTTGCAACAGGACCATGGCATGTTGCAACAGGACATGGGCACATTGCAACACCGTGTCGCAAAGTGCCTTGTCACGTATTCATGGATAAAGTCGGGTTCATTACCCACACTTATAAACACCAACACATAACAAATGTTATGTTTATAAACTAGGATAAATACACCATGAGCAGCAGCTATTGTTTTATACCTATGCTGTACACATAGCAGAACAGCTAAAAGCGATTTTACTGTGTCACTTCAAACTCTGTAAACAATACTTTCAATGACCGCACACGAGTGCTTTCTTTCACCGCAGTGTCGTGCCACTTGTCCACTTACACACCGAACTAAGTAGACTGTTGCAACCTGCCCCTGTTGCATCTAGCCACAGCTTCCCCTACAAAACTTAGCTGTGAAGTTTCGATTACCATGAATAGAAGGCAAGAAGAACTAATGCGGTAATAAATCCTTTATGGAGGAAATGGTAGTACTTGAGAAACCCCATCAGCCAGCTGTAAGCTGTAATATCTGCCAGGATTTCCATATGCAACAAGCGAGATGATGTAATGGCAATACTCTAGACTCGCATTTGAAAGAACATGGGTTTGAAATCAATGGTTTCGCGGGTTTACACCAGGCGAATGCTGGGATTGTTCCATAATGGAAGTCATGGCCGATAATGTCCCCTGTTATCTAAGTGTGGATGACCTCAACGTTGTCGAGACATTAAACTTATAAAAAATTCCCACACAGGAGAATCCTGGCGGGAATGGAACCCGGGAGGCAAGTATCTAACTATAGCAAAAAATAACAAGATTCAGTTTGTGTGCAATAAACAAACCATAAACAACTTAATTTATTTTCAGAAACACCACGAGAAAGAGTATTTTTATACACCTCACCTCAATATTCCAACTTTCTGTGCCATCGACGCTTGAAGGAATATCTGCTGAAAAAAAGTTCCTAACAGCTCTGACGTAATACTTAAAGAGGACTAAGGGTGTCTTCCGGTGGCGGTGATTTCAATACCGTAGATGCCCTAAACATGGTGGGAGGGGGGACGGAAACCAAAACTACTGTTTTGATCCTCAGCCCTTTAATATTTAAAATATTATTTCGTTAGTATTTTCTCACGTGGCAGAAGTATTTTAAAACAGCTTAAGTCCAAGAAAAGAGTACTTTTAAAATTTAAGTTAGAACAAATATCGCTACACCAAGCATTATCAAATCTTGTTATGATAGTCGTTAAATATAAGATGCGTGAAATTGTGTTACAGTTGACACAAAATAATGTGAAAATATTTCAAAAAATTAATTAATTTTTAAAATACCAGCAATCTTGCCTATATTGATGTCCATATTTATTTTGTCAATTCTTCTCTTGAGCCACTTTCACGCTCTGCAGTGATAGGTGCATAATCTGGTATAAGTTCGTGACTACAGCTTCTACTGGCACCTGGTATGTTTGTGCTGATTTGTAGCCTGTGCAGTTTGTATCAAGTAAAGGAAGCAAGTTGTATTATGCTCTCAATCGTTAGGCTTCTAGGCATCGTCTTTTCCTAAAAGTGAAAATTTGTCAGTAGATAATTTTCAATTCATCCTTTACACATGTAAATTGCCTTGTTTACATCTACGGACACGAAAATGTTACAAGCATATTAAAGTAAGCATTTGATTACAGGTACGCATATGTTTAGACCCCACTATCTTATATCACCTGGCATACAAAACAAAACAAATTGTAACATATTGATAATTATCGTTAAATAAAATTGTGCAATACCATCATTGCAAAATGTGTAACATGTATTTCATTCTACGTAGTAAAGATAATAAACGGCAGAAGTCTAAGATTCGAGCTCTACCTTGAGGATGGGTGATTTCGTAATATTATTCGAGAACATGAGTGGCGACTGAGTGAGTATCATGTAAGTGCCATGTACAAATGAGAACACTGTGCATATCACTTGCCAAAAATGTATGAGTAACAATATAACGACGGTTTTTTTCTAAAAGCTACATAACAACATCAAGCACAACATTTTGTGACGAATCTCTATACATAAAAATGAAAGCTGACTGATTGACTGACTGACTGACATATCAAACTGCAGCCCAAACCACTGGACCTAGAATCGTGAAATTTTTTGTGGGGGTTCCCTTGAGGTCGTAGGCGAGCACTAAGAAGGGATTTTTCGAAATTCGACCTCTAAGGGGGTGAAAAAGGGTGAAATGTGTTTCCGAAGAAACGTCGATAGAGCTCGAACCCGACGGCCAATCATCGTGATTTTTTCTTTAATAGGACACTTGTAAAAATGCATATTTGCCAATTTAAGGATTTTTCTAAGTTCAACTTTTAAGAGGCTGAAAAGACCTTAAATGTGTTTCCAATCAACTATCGATATCTATCGAACCCTTCGGGATAGAGAGTTGATATTCACTTCAAAATATTGCTTACGTAAATACCCAAAAAGCAGTTTTAGGTTTTTACGAAATTTGACCCGCAGGCAGTAAAAAGGGGCAAAATGTGTTTTTAATGAATCGTCTATATCTTTGAAACACAATTGGCTATCGTCGTGATTTTAACTTTAATTGGTTACTTTTACAAATGTCTATGACAGGACTCAAAGACGTTTCGAAATTCTTTATTTAAAGGGGAGAAAATATGTAAAATGTGTTTTCGATTATCCTTCCATATCTATCGAATCAATCGATATATCGAAGTGTTCTTTGCTTTAAATTGGTGCTTTTGTAAATATCCTAAGTACCATTTAAAATATATTTTCTGAATTCGGCCCTAAACTGGTTAAAAAAAAAAGGGGGTAATATGAGTTTTCGACTTATATTCGATATATATCGATCCCATAGTTTTTTAAATGGCGATGTGATTTTTGTTTAGGATTGATGCTTACTCAAATACCTAAAAAGTAATTTCAGGAATTTTCGAAATTCGCCACCTAAGCACGTGAAAAGGGGTGAAAAGTGGTGAAAAAGCGTTTTCAATTAATCGTCGATATATCTTGAAGCCAGCGGGCTAATGTTGTGTTTTTTACGTCCACGAGATACCAATAAAGTATTCTAAAACGTGATTCAAGGGTTTTTAGAAATTTACTCTAGTAAGTGGCGAAAAGACGTTGAACGTGTTGTAGATAAATCGTCGATATCTATCGAACCCGTCTAAATATACAATTAATTTTTGCTTCACGATGATTACTACAGAAATTATCGCAAAACTTATTTCAGATCTTTCGAAATTCGATTTCTCGTTACTGTGCACGGGTGATATGTGTTTTTTTTAGTGAATGATCGATTTTGTTTCGACTGAACGGGGTAGCGATGTGATTTACACTTCAGTTGGATACTTACACAAATGTCTAAGATGTAAATTAAAAATATTTCGAAATTTGACACCCAAAAGGGTGAAAAAGCACAAAATTTGTTTTCCATCAACCCACGATATCTATCTAACCAGTAGCGATATTGAGGTGTTGTTCGCGTCAGAGTGATGCTTTTGTAAATATTTAAAAAAAATATGAACTTAATTTTTTTCTTTATAAAAAACGTGATTATTAAGAATAAAACTTAGTTGGTCAATAATCAAGGCAGACGATCCGAAATGCAGGAACGAGCAGCGAGAAACAACCTATACAGGAGTTTCACTACAGTAACCTATCGAGACGTGGTGTTGTACAACCTCTATGAGCCCAGGACACAGATATATATTTTTTTTTTAATAAATTTTATTTTCATGAATTATTTCGACGTTACGTGACGCAGTTGTTTGTCACTCAGGTCTGAATTCCGGGAGATTCTGGGCTCGAATTCCGTTAAAAGCTGCGTGCGAACGTTCAATTCTGACACACAAAAACTACAAGGCAGATCGAATTAGTGCAATTTAAATCTAGTCTTTAAAAGGGGTAAAATTGCAGTTCGCTTTCCACTTAGGTTCATCTAAAATATCAGCTGACATATCGTCGGTATACTGCCAAAAGTGATTAAGTCATAAATGCTACTTCGTTTAAAAACAGTATTAAATTGTAGATATTAACAAAAATTTGGCATGTTGCTATACAGTGTCACAAAAGTACGAAACGACGAATAGACTTTAAACTTGGGCAATTGTTTGTGAACAACGTATACGTATTCCTAGCATTTTTATCATTTTATCTAATTTTGACTTGGTCACTTTTGGCAGTAAACTGACGATATATAATCTCACTAATCTCAAATTTGGGGCACCAAATACATTTCCGCGAAACCTTTACCCATGAAACTTTGTAATGGCAATAAATTTAAAGTAAATATTTTGAAAATATATAATTGAGGGCACCGTCACCAATGGTTGTGCACAGGGTAAACAGATGTTTTTCATTCGATTAACCTCTTACTTTAGGTGTCTGTAATTACCCCACAACGTAAATAGGCAGGGCTATAAATATGGCCCAGGCGAAGTCGCTGTTAGTTGCAGGGACAAACTTAAGACTGCTTTTCGCGTGGACAGCTATAGCTACTTATTCTGCTGCAGAATTAGTTCAACTAGCCGCTTGGACATTCTAACACTTGATGACTGAAGTACCAATCTTGTGTACAAAGAGGTTTTTTAATTAAAGTAAATATTATCAGTTACGAATAATACTCGCAAGCAAAGCCGCGGGTGACTGCTAGTATACAATAAAAATATAAATTTAGAGTTGAATTATTAATTCAGGACTAACACAATGGGTTTCTTCAGTAAGTTAAATAAAGCATGGACCATAAACTATGGTGATGGAAACAGACTTATTCGGAAAAGAATCCACAGGCTATCGGCAAAGTCCGCGAAGTATCTCCCCATGTGACAAACCTCGGCAACCCCGCAAGTAACAGAACCTGCTTTGCGTCAATTAAATGCCAGCTTTGTGTATATTCTGAGTTACAGCGGTCTCCCTTCAAATCGCATTTGTTTTTACAACTTCATAGAGTTATGCCATTTTTCTTTTTGCTATAAAATGTTCGTGCACTTCACTATTTGCTCGCTACCTCTGTTGTAAGCCTAGAAAACATACAGTTTAGCCTAAAGTTTCCGGACAATCCTACATTTAGTATTAGTTTCCTGCTCTAATTCGAAAAATTTTAAGGATAAAATTGTACGACGTTAACATGTTGTAAGTGCGTTTTCGAAAAAAATTGTTTATTTTTATGAAATAGCATTAGTTTTGTAGATGGTACTTGTGAGTACTGTTTCCTTTCACGAAAAAAATTTAGCTCGCACGGTTTTCGTAGCGTGTGCGTCCAAGATCAAAATTTGCATGTTGTGTTACCATGCAAAAAGAAAAACGAAGTAACTTACTTAAATGAAATAATTCCCATTGATATAACTTCATTATGCTACGTAATCAATTACTAGAAAATATCATGGAGAACAATTTTTGTATTTTAAAAAAATTGCTGAATCAGCTAGTTTTACTCTCTGCACGCCTGCTCTGAGTCCCTGGTGGGTATGTGTTTGTCGACCGTAACTATATCAATAACACAATGAGGACCAATAGCATGCTAGCCTTGTAACATCATAAGTTCTGACGTGTTTGATACTGTGTTACTGTAGCGTACATGAAGTTTACGAAGAAAAATGCATACACGCCAGGGACTCAAGAGCTGATGCACGGACAGTACCTTAACAATTGCGATTCTTTTTTAATATTCGAAATATTACAGTGTGAGTTTCGAAACGTTTGTTTAGGCTAAGTAGCTCATGTCATGCTTATTCATTGTGAATTATTTATCTAAGCAAGTCAGCTGGTTTTCACTATTTTCATGGCAGCGTAACATACAAATTTAACTTTGACGCATTGTTATGAGAAAACTAAGGCCGCTAAAATTGTTTCGTAAGAGGAAATTGTACTCACAAGTACCGTCCACAAAACTAAAACTTTCTCATAAAAATACTAAATTGTGATTTCATACCACTTGAACGACTTTTAAAAACGGTAAAGACGCCTGTTTCACAGCCAGCTTTCAGAAAAAAAATCCTACTCATTTGAACACAATTTTTTTTTTTTTTTTAATTTTATGAAATTCGGTGGCATATTTGTTCCTTGATAATACCAGACTGGCAACACTGAGACCTTTTCTGACTGCACAGTTTTTTCCTCCTTGCGTTATATGTAATATTTCAACTGGGCGCACATTTTCTCATGCTGTTATTGTCATGACATTGTCACACAGCGTGTTTTTTGCGAACAAATTCTCCCAAACTAAAAAAAAAAAATATTGGGGGGGGGGTCTGTTGGGTTATTTATGTGATGAACTTTTAATCTAGTGAATGATACGTGTTGTTGCAATATTGCAAACTTTGTAACAGTGTGTATGTTGGTATATGTTGTACTGTAACTAGGATATTTTATATTTGAAAGTTGGCAGCAGTTCTTTTCTTTGTGTGTGTGTTTTTTTTTTGGTGCCACTATCTGGCAAGTAGTCTGTCTAGCTCTGTCTCTAGTTATGATTACGTGGCATATCAGGAAATAAAACGACAGAACAGAGTGAACATATGTGTACTTCAGATTAGCTAACAGGTTATGGGCCCAGTATTTCGCCCAGTCACTATGTTCGGTTTTATTGACCCGGTACTATGTTTATCGGAATATGCGAGTGTTTTTTTTAGCCATGAATTATGTCTAACTGTAACAGCCGCGATCAGTATTGTCACATCGGTGTCTGCTGTTGAATTGGTTTGTTCCGTCTTTGTTTCGACGTACGTATTTATATTCGTCATAGAGAATTTATTGAAGACTAGCGTTGATAAACTACAAGGCCATTCTAATTAGACCGCTTGGAAGTTCCAGATGGTTATCCTGCTACGAACTAGTGAACTTATGACTGCAGTTGAAGGGAAGCTTGCATATCCTGCGAAACTGGCACCAGATGCAACTGCGAAGGATTTAAGGCCATGCCTGGTAGTTTTGCAGTGATTTCGAAAATAATTTTTCCAAAATGAACTAATATCTCTATCACAAAATCGCTACATTGTTTTGTCACTAATACATCAAAGTTTCTATCTGAATTTTTCCGTTGCAATGAACACAATGGATTTTTAGATTCTTGCTCCCAAAGTATCACATATTTTAGCATGAAAATGAGCCAAAATGGCACAAAATATTTTTTTTTACTGGCAAACGACTCATTATTTTTAAAGCCTACATATAATTGTGCATAATATGACTTCACACGCTCTCAATTTTTTTCAACCCATTTGGTTGAAAACTTTTTGAGTTTTTTGCACCAACGTGAAAAAAACTACCGGGCATGGCCTTAACGACATGTAATACTCAACTGCAAGCGTTCGAAAAATTAGAATTCGGCGCACAGCAAGTCATTGTAAATAATATGACGCCGCCATTTCGCCAATTGATTAACATGTGTACAACAAGTTTTGAAATATGGGGTAAGTTACTCTCTATTTATGAACATAGAACCTAACCACGCAAAATAACGGCAAGTGGCACACTAGCCGCCTTCAAACATTCACTGGAACGGTAAAACACTCGGGAATAGAAAACTCATACTGGTGGGGTGAAGGCTTAACTTAGAATTATGCATGGCAATAACAGGAGCATTTTCGAGTTACACACAGCTTAGGATCCTTGAATTTGAGACAGTAAGAAGTTTGACGAGTCTCCCACAATTCTTGCTGCTAGAGAATTGATTGCAATGTTCGCAGGGTTTGGACTCAACAATCACCACATGTTCATTAATAAGTACCTAATAAAGATGTTTCCTGAGCTGTATCGGTTCCCTGCGTTGGAGGCAGAGCTAGAGAATTACATTGCAGCCACCGATGTTATAGACTCTTAGACCCCCACAATAGAGGATTTGTAAGGATCTTGTAGAGACTGGGGAGGATAGCACCGTGCCCATCACAGCCAGCAGAGAGGAGGAACCAGTTGTAGAACAGAGGTATCCTGCTGGATGTCGTCAGCCAAAGGTATTTCCTGATTATGTTACTTACCTGTGTACTGGCAGTGAACCAACTTCGTATTCAGAAGCTGTTAGCTGTAGTACAAGCGATCAGTGGTGTGTTGCAATGCAAAACGAGATTTGTTCGTTGGCAAAAAATGAGGTATGGTTGTTGGTTGATAGGCCACCAGATTGTAATGTTGTACAATGTAAGTGGGTGTACAAAATCAAACAGATGCCAGATGGTGTGAACAAGTATAAAGACAAACTTGTTGCCAAAGACTTTACTCAACAGTATGGTGTTGATTTTTGGAGACATTTTCTCTTGTAATTTCTAAAACGTATCTTCGAATGTTATTAGCTTTATCTGTTTAGTTAGAATTAAACATTGAACATCTGGATACAGATACTGCGTTTATACATGAAGAACTTTCTGAAATAGTTTATATGACTCAACCCGAAGGGTGTGTAGAAGAAAGTGATAAAAAGGTGTGTTTACTTAGGCCATTTATGGTTTAAAACAATCACCTAGAGTCTGGTATGAGAAAGTATAATTATTAAAACTAGGGTTTCAAAAGTCCAAATTTGACTCCTGTATCTATTATAACAACAATGGTAACGATTATACTATATTAGCCTTGTATATTGATTTTTTGATCATGTCTAATAATGAATTGAAAAAGCTTGACCTAAAGAGACATTGAACACAATGTTTAGTGTTAAAAACCTAGGTGAAGTTAAATGTTGCCTTGGCATAGCTTTTGAGAGATTTGCAAATTGTCTGAAAATCCCCCAATAACAATTCATTCAGGGATTGCTAAAGGCATTCCACATGGAAAATGCTAAAGTACCAAAACCTCCTTAGAAATGCATTGTAAATTTGATGATGGTAGTTCCGAAGAATTCCCTGTTGCCCCATATCGGTCTCTTATAGGGTGTCTTCTATATTTAGCAGTCACAACCAGGCCAGATATTGCTTTTGCTGCCAGTTTTCTAAGCCAATTTAACAATTGTCATAAAAGAGAATGTTGGATTGCTGCAAAAAGGGTCTTATGTTACTTTAAGGGTACAATGGATCTGGGTCTTTGTTACTCTAAATGCGATGACAATAAGGGCATAGGCCTATATGGTTTTTTCAGATGCAGATTGGGCACAAAATGTAATTGACCTTAAGTCATAGACTGGATACATTTTAATGCTAGCAAAAGGTCCTATATCATGAGAGGCAAGGAAGCAAACTTGTGTAGCTCTGAGCAGCACTGAGGCTGAGTATATTGCTTTGTCACATGCTGCAAAGAAAGCAATGTATTTAAAGGGTTTACTCGGGGAGCTTACTAAGTCTAGTAGCCCAGTGCTAGTGTACAATGACAATCAAAGTGTTCAAAGGCTAGTCTATAATCCCCTGTTTCATAATAGAACGAAACATATTGACATTAGATATCATTACATCAGAGAGGTTGTTGAGAAGAATGATGTCACAATTACTTATCTGGCTTCAGAAAAGATGCTAGCAGATGTATTAACAAAACCATTGTCAAATGAAAAGCACAACTATTGTGTCAGAGGTGTTAACATGTGTTAGAGTTAATTCAAATAATGTATAATTTATGCACTAGATTAAGGGGAAGTGTGGGATTATTGATGTGTTGAACTTGTAATCTAGTGAATGATATGTGTGTATGTTGGTATATGTTGTGCTGTAACTAGGATGTTTTATGTTTGAAAGTTGGCAACAGTTCTTTTCTTTGTGTGCTCTGTTTTTTTTTTTTTGGTGCCACTATCTGGCAAGTAGTCTGTCTAGCACTGTCTCTAGTTATGATTGCGTGGCATATCAGGAAATAAAACGACAGAACAGAGTGAACATGTGTGTACTTCAGATTAGCTAACAAACGAGTAGTAATTTTTCTCCCTCGCTGTATTATTTTTGTAACTATGTCGTAACAAAACTGCAGTTAACAATTGTATAGCCATTATAACCAGCAGTTTCCGAGAAAAAAAATTAGTCGGAGAAAAAGACTTTCTGTACACTTTCTTAACTGTAAACAGTCCTAAAAAGTTTTCAATGAAGTGCAGTAAAAACAGATTGAAAACACATAATTAGGTTTATAATAGCGTTTAAAATAATGTTTGTTAGGTACGTAAAAATATTTATACATAGGCCTAAATCCTGAAAGAATAAATCATTCACTAAAGAGTTTAAAAGTAAATAGAGCGTAAATAATTTTAATTCGAAGAAGATGACAATCTGTTTTAACTGTACTATAGGTATAGTAATGTTATAATGGTATTGTTTATAAAATACTACTTTGAAGACATTCCTTTACTTATAGGCCAATTGTTAAGTGAATTTGTATGAACTATGACAGAAACCTGTATTTCCGCTTAAGCCAAAACTGAAATCTTACCTTTCATGTTGATAACAACAGTGCATTTTCTTTTCTTCTTTGGAGCAGACAAAAACAGGCGAGCCTTTCTCCATCTCCTTACGTTTTTCTTCTTCTCCATAGCAATACAACTACGATTAGACCGACATAGGCCGGACGCGGATAAAAAAATTATGTAACTGCCAAGAAAATATTATACACTTTAACATAAATATGGTCCACAGCGCGCAATCAGGAGGTTGGCCTTCTTACACTTGTGCGCCAAGTTTCATTAATAAAAAAACATATTCAACATGCTGAGCAAACAGAATTAATGTTATATCACACAAACAGTCTACTGTAAACATCTATTAGATGCTACATATAGCTGAAGCAGTTCGGGCTCACACGTAGGCTAGTGGTCTCCAGCAAGGAAGTATTTGTGGGTGGTGAGATGCTTAGTAGTCGGAACCCGTAACTCGAGGTAGAAATCAGCAGCCGCCCCTCCGCGACAAAAGATGTTACCCAGCAGGGTAGCTTCCCCTCTGCTGCCAAGGCTGTTTCTGTACCCCCACTGGAGTAGCCTAAAAAATACGCAAATATCTGTTTAATTTTGACAAAATTATAAGAGATTTTCAGTGACGACCCTACTATATCTTTATACCACTGCATTCAGAATTACTTACTCTATGTCGCGAACACTTTCTTTTCACAGTTCGAGTAACGTGTAAATTATAACACTTGCTACAAATACCCTACTTTTGTCTGTTGAAAAGTTTGTATTCCTGAAGGAATATACACAGAGTTTTTTTTTTTTTTTTAAGGTAACTGTTAATGTTGCATTTCTGTTTCTTTGCGCCCAGTACTTTTTATCATTACGATGGATGTAACTGAAGACGTGTTTGATGTTGAATATGATTGACGAAGAAGATATCAAACACAAGAAGAGTAATATTCATATTCGTGATGCTCACGATCCTTTTGAACTTTACAGTGATGCAAAATTCAAACGCAGGTATCGGTTTTCAAAGGAGACTGTTCACGATGTTATTCACTAGAATTGAAAATGGACTACTGAAGTACAACAAATGTGGGCTTCCTATTCCTCTGCTTATGCAACAGGGACATTCCAGATAATTTCAAATGTAATTTTACAATATGTTAGGCCTAATGTTTACCTATGATGAAGTGTTCTTGCTATAGTGTCAGTTGATATTTATTTCAATTTTTACTTATTTTAATAAATGTAGTGGGCCTAAACATATAAAGAAGCAAAGGCAATTGATGAGGGGAAGCAGGTGGACGTCTGCTTTATTGGCATCGAGGAACCATTCGATAGATACCACACAGGGACTTGAGGAAAGTTTAAAATTGCTGGCAGACAAAGTTGTAGTGAGATGGCTTAAAGACTTTCTGAAGGGGTGGAGACAGGGTAAAAATTTGTAAATTCTTTATCCAAAGAAGGATAGGTTACATTCGGGGTGCCACAGGAAAGTGTTCCGTTTGTTGTTTGTAGTAAGAGCTAACAGCTCAGGTTTAGGGGTGGGTGGTAAAATAAGATTTTTTAGCGATGATTATTTTTTATATGCAAATGTAGGTGGAGGGAACATATTTTATGACACTGACAAGGTATGATAGTGGACTAAACCGGACAAAATTAAAATAAACGTGCGAAAGGCAAAGATGGTTAGGTTTACGAGGAAGAAGGTCATGAGTATACACATTTACAAATAGGAATGGTATTAGTTAGATGAAACTTCATAATACAAGTACTGTAACGCGACCCGCCCTCGGGCCGCGCTTCCCTCACTGCCAAGGGATTTCCTAGGGTTCTTTTTTCGTCGAAGTGGAGCTAATTGAAAGTTTGTTAGAGGGATTTTCACCAAATAAAAATATGTTCTGTTACTTCTGTACACTAGCGTTTCCACGGCCCTCAACTACCAGCCGATTTGTTTAACTTCCACAATTGCAACAGGAGATTTGACCAACATTTACAAAAGCACCGGCGTACCAGTGGGCAACGTTCCAGATACATCAAGTACTACCTAATCTCGTGTTAGGGTGCGGTCAGTCCCGGATGCGTCCGGATCGCCGACTCGGGTTTTCGCGGCCGCTGCTTGCTAGTATGACGAGAAAACCAAAATATCAAAATACACTAATGGTGCACTCAAAGTGCCCACAACTCTCAGAGTCAATCAAGAGGTAATGACCGTGACCAGCCCTTGCGGCATCACCGTTCGGCCGCCCCACAAAACGCACCCGCCGACGTCCCGAGTCAAAACCCTTCTAACCTCTCGCACCCCGACCGAATTCCTCCGCCTTACAAAATGGAGTACAGATTATGCTTGCCTGTATGCTCAAATTTTGGTGCTAACCAACAGGATAAGTTCGCACCTGCTTAAACAGCATTATAATTATCCAAGACATTATTTAAGATGTAGACAAATACACAGGATAACACAGTTTTTAAACAAATGCAAGTGGATCAGGGCGCAAGAATATAGTTCCCCTGGAAACCACACTTCCCCAGCAGGTTTTCAGAACATTGCGCATAACAGGCCACACCACCTCACAGCCAATCACAACACAGGATCCTGAAAGTTACCATTTATGGCAAGGATTCCTTGAAATGCCAGAGCTGGGCCGGCGCCACCAAGTCGCATCCCTTAACAGCTCATATCTCTCTAAGAAGCATGAAATTTAACAATAATTACATAATTCAAAATATCTCGAAATTAGTGGCTTATTCGACCAATTGCCATAACATGAAAGTTACTTGAAATTCTCTCCCGATGAATTTGGTACTAAAAAAGCTGACAAAAACACCACATCTAACTGACTGCCTTCCAGCAATCCATAAGTAGAAAGAAACCAATGGCTCAATTTCCACACTGCAGCTACAGGTAGCACCTATCTCTGTCCATGTCCTTGGCCCTCAAACCACTCACAAAACATAGTCAAATTACACAATTATGCCTACTATTACACTTTAATATGAGGGAAAGGATAATTACCACTAAAACTTAATGTCCTAATCATAAGGTATGCTGGTGAGTTCCAGGGCCCTTTACTGTACCTAGGAATACCTGTTGCAGGATGACTTAAGGTGGCGAAGGCAGGTAGAGCGAGTGGTGTCTAAAGAGAGAAGAGCTCTAGGTATGTTAGGAAGCGTAGAGAAGGGAGTAAGTATTGCAGCGAAGGAAAAGGTGTATATTAGAATGGTTCAATCAATGTTAGATGATGCAATAGAGTGGACCCGTATGTGGAATAGGTGCGGGAGCAGGAAAAGGGACATTTGATTGATTGCTTTGTTGGGCGCTCGACATCTCGGTCATCAGAGTCCACAAACTATAATAATAAAATAATCACTGTATATTTAATAGTAAGTAAAAACTCTACAGATGTAAAAAAAAAACAAAATGAATACTGGATGTGTATATACTACACTTTAAAATGTATAAATGTTTATGCATGCACTAATCAAAACACAAAAGCAAAATGGACATCAACACACAAACAACAAATCACATATTAAAAAGGCCAGTTACCTACTAATAATACAGTCCGTCGCTCACTGACGAACTTTACTGACAAAAAATTTTTTCTGAAGCTCGTCACAAAGTTTGAAATTATGACAGTCCCTGGTCGTATATGTGACACTCCAACAGGTTATGGCAGTCAGGGGAGTGTCACAGATATCACAAACAGGAGGGGATTCACGACACATCGAATGCCTGTGAGTAAAGCGGGTGTGATCAATTCGGAGGCAAGTAACAAGAACATCCTCCTTACGGCCCAGCGGTATCAACGCATATGAGCAACCGAGTTATTTATGTATCTGAATTTATTGGTCGTAGGGAGCGAATGTCATTACCTAGGCCAAGATTTCCAAACAGAAACTCGTGTTGCATGCAGCGCATCACACACTAGGACACGAGGGTCGCATGGTGGAAGGCTGAATGCTTATTTTGTCAGTGGTGGGTCACCCACTCACACACAAATACTCATGACTGGGCTTGTGCGGAATGCACCAGCCGTTGTGCGGATAACGGCATGGTGAACAGGGTTCAATATTTTCAGCACAGATGGTCGTGCTGAGGAGTAAACACGACTGCCAAAATCCCATTTGCTAAGCACTAGAGTTCTATACTGGCAGAGAAAGTCTTCCTGCCCCCCTCCCAAATTATATCCTATGAATACCTACAAATGAGCCATTTCCCTGAAGCATCGTGTTTTATAATATGTTTTACATGATGCCGCCAGAAAAGCTTCGAATCAAAGATAATGCATGGGAACTTAAAATGGCCCGAAACGGGTAGGATGTTTCCGTACAAAGTCAATTCAGGAGAGGGGGAAAACCCTTCGTTTTCCGCAAAAATAAACTATGTTTTCGCTGCAGACAAGTGGAAACCACAGTTGCCTGCCCAATCGGCAAAATGGTGAACAACCGGCTGGATCTAATGCTCCACAGCACACAGGTAAATTAACGGCAATAAATATAATAAAGTCATCCACATATAGTGCACAACGCACAAGGGGCCAGACAACAGACACAATACTACTGTTTATTGCTGTAGAAAACAGAGTAATGCCCAAAATGCTACCCTAAGTAAGGCACCCCATTTTCCTCAACGAACTCTAGAGAATACGACACGCTCTTTCGAACATGAAAAGTTCTGAAATACACAAAATTTTTGATAAATGTAGGAAGATGTCTACAAAAAACCCATGCATGTAACTGTTTTAGGGACACAATGACGCCATGTGGTGTCATAGAACTTCTCTAGGTCAAGAAAGACTGCAAGGAGGTGTTATCGCTTTATAAAGGATTCTTTTAACAGCCGCCTTTAAGCCGAAATGATCGTCTACTGCTCAACTTTTTCGGCGAAGGCCACACTGGAGAAATGATAAAAGACTCCATGACTCAAGGCAATACATCTCTATTGTTTTACAGAGACACTAGTCAGCGAAATCGGTTGATAACTGGACACTTTGACCTTATCCTTCGCAGGCTTTAAAACTGGTATCAGTGTTGAAACACCCTATTGGGAAGACAAACATCTGGAATCCCAGATAAGATTTTTAAAATTAGTAATATTTAGTTTTTGTTCAAGTGGCATGTTTTGTATAATTGTGTAATAGTTACCATGGGGGCCAGCAGAAGCATGTTTCGAGCTAGAAAATAAATCTCTCAAGTTCGCAAAGAGAGAATGGCTGGTTTTAGTCCTATCACAGCGTGCTTTTTTAACCTTAAATACATTTGAGTATAGACCACTGTCGAATGCGTGTACAATGTTTGCCCCAATATGTTGTGTACGTCTTCGGCATTAGTAATGACTGCATTATTATGCCGAAGGAAGGGAATATGTTCACTAAGGGATTGGCTGCATATATTTCACACACTATCCCAAATACATTTAATTGTTGAGTGTACTGTGAAAGATGACAAACAGCCCACCAACACTTATGCTTGCTTTCCCCGTTTCAATAGCTCAGCCTGTGCCCCGGTGTTGCTAAACAGTTCTAATTTCGCCTGAATGGGGTGTAATGTAAACCTGCGAAGCGCACTTCGCTGGGAACGGATTGCATCTTTGCACTCATCATTCCACCAGGGTACACGACGACGCTGACGAGAGTCTGACTTCGGGATGGCAACCTGTGCTGCTGACACCACTACTGTAACAAAAGACGAGACAACCACATCCATGTTACGAGGTTGGTCGACAGTAAAGTGAAGCAACTGTCTGTAGTTTTCCCAGTCTGTCTTTTTAACTATCCAGCCAGTAGGAGAGGGCAGGGCAACACCAGACACACAGTTTTAAAAAAATTGGATAATGGTCAATTCTACAGAGATCAGAGTAGACACACATATCAAAGTGGGTGAGCAGAGCTGGGCTGCAAAAGGACAAAATGATACAAGTGGTGCCAGTATAACAGGTGAAGTGTATAGGACTGCCAGTGTTCAACAAAACCAAGTTAGTATTGGTGAACCGAGAATCAATTTACAATATATCTCCCATCCCGATTAGAAGATCCCCACAGCTCGTTGTGAGCATTTAAACACCCCACAAGAAGGAAAGGAAGCGTGAGCTGGGATATTATATCCTCGAAATCTACTATGCCTAAGCTTTGTGTAGTGGCTCTATACATACAACAAATAGTTAAAAATGATTCGAGATACACCCTTACTGCTACTGCTTGCTGTCTCGTAGTAAGAGCCACAGCGACATGGTAGATTGCATCACTGACCATGGCGCACACACACGTCCGCATGCACGATCAATAGCTGTATAATCTTCGCAGTAAAATGTGTAATCTCTTAAGGAGACAACAGTTGTTTGGACGAAAGTATGTTTCCTATAAGCAAATAAACGATGGGGTCATTGAAACAATAAATTGTCTTAGTTCTAAAAGGCAGCTGAAGTAACCTCGGCAATTCCGGTGGAGGAGGCACATAAAGCATATGAGAAAGAGGGAGCGATCTTTATTTCCTTACAGTCCGGATTTGCACCGAGTGACTTCCGCCTTGTCCCCACGTTGAAAAAGTGGCTTGGAGGACGATGCTTTAACACCCATGATGAACTGCAGGACATTGTTAAAACGTGGCTGAATAGGCAGGATGCATCATTCGTTGCAGAGGGCATCGGCAAGCTAGTGCATCGGTAGGACAAATGCCTCAATCTGCACTGTGATTATGTGGGAAAATAGTGTAAAGATGTACGTTTTTTTACATTAAAATAATTTCGTAATTCATTCCAGTTTTTTTATTCCAGCCGATCGGAGGATTAAAAAAAACCTCGTATGTGGATATGGGCTCCGCACCAAGATTTACGTGTTGGGCCAGTAACAAGGGCACGCTAAACTGTAACAAACACCCCGTAGGGTCATACAATTCGGAGGCAGCACTCATAAGTGAGGATAGTATCAGGAAGAACACCGCCCTGGCTTATGACAATGAAAGAAAGAAGGCAGATATACGATGGGACCTACCTGGTGAGATGAAAAATAAAGAAACAAATGGTGATGAGAAAGTAGAAGGTGGAGGAAGGAATGTGACATTGAGTAAGTGAGACGGTGGAAGGAGGCGCACGACATGTTGGTCATTGGCGCCCACAGAAATTGAAAAAAATAGAAAATAAATAGTAAAGAACAAAGAGAAATATAAAACCTCCATAGGAAACAACACACAGTCGACAGCAATAATGCAAAGACAAACAAAACAGACCCAAACTCCAGGAGTTACAATAGAAAATGTGTCAAAAACTCTAATAACAAATTAAAAGTCTTTGAAAAGACTGTACAAAGTAACAGGCAACACAGAAAGGGACAATTCACAATAGACTAAAAAGACCGTTCGCATGTAAAAAGGAAAGCAAGCCGCTCCAGACGAGCCCTCCAGACAAATGATTACCCGAGGGTCCTCAGCAAAATTAAAAGTACGACATCTCTGTCATAACTGTGACACTGCAACAGAATCTGCTTCACAGTCAATGGCGTGTCACAGACAGGACAGGCATGTGCATAGCGCGAGTGTGACTAATCCGAAAATGTGTGAGGACATCCTCCTGTCTTGTTAATAAAGTGGAATACTTGGGGACAACCGAGTCAGTAAGGGCCCGAAGTTTGTTTGTTAGAGGGATGGAATGCCATTCCCTCTGCCAGAAATCCCAGACAAAATTACGGACAGCATGCAGCACATCATCACAGCGTGGAAGGCTGCATGCTTCCTTCGCTGCCACGTCTGCCACATAATTTTCTGACAGGCGTTCACAGGAAGTTGACCTGTACACCTACCCAGTCGGCCATCCACAACCTCTCACTGATCAAAGAGAGAAGGGTGTGATCAGAGGAGCCGGCTAGCAAGGCTTGAAGAACGCCCATCGAATTGGAACACACCAGACACGTGCACAAAGACACCCTACCAATAAAACAGAGATATAAAAATTGCATAAAGCTCTGCTGTTAAAATGTTGCATGACGAATTAAGTCCAAACAGGCACATCTCTGCACCTACAGTGAAGTCACACGCAGTAGAGGTATCTGTCTTGGAGCCGTCGGTGTAAAATCAGGTAAAAGCCTTAAAATCTGTCGACACAAGATCATTAAAAAGTCCTTGGTAAATGAAAGTGGGAGTGGTCGGCTTCGTGTAGTTCGCCAGATCAGGCCGTACCAACATCTGGTGCATTGCCCATGGAGGATCAGGGTACCGAATAGGCAGCACATGCCCAAGAACGTCACTCCGAGCACAGGAGTGCAAGAAACTAACACATGTAGGTTCGGCGGTTAGAGGTCTGGCATCACACGGTTGTACATATGAAGGGTTGTGAAAAGCACCATGCAGTAAATCGGAAGGGTCGGACAGAACTCGCAACCCATACTGCCGATAATGTAGTGGTGGTTCACCAGCCTCCGCCCAAAGACTCATGACTGGGCTTGTGCGAAAATCACCAGTCGCAATGCGGATTCCAACATGGTGAACCAATCCAACATCTTCAGCACATATGGGCGTGCTGAAAGGTATGCTTGCCTACCATAATCGAATCGAGTTTGCTACGAATTAGAGCTCTGTAAAAATGGAGCAATTATTTCCTGTCGGATCCCCAGTTACGACCCCTGAGCATCCTATACGAGAGCAATATCCTGCAAACACCTTGGAATCAAAGATAAGGCCTAAAAAATTCACATGTCTACAAACCGGTAAAGTAGTTCCTTGTAGAATCACACCAGGAGATGGAAAAGCGCCACGTTTATGGCAAAAGTACACTACAGTGTTTTTTCAGAGGACAAGCGAAATCCGCAACTGTCAGCCCAATCAGCAAGCTAGTGGACTGCCATCTGCATCTGACACTCCGCAGCACACAGAGTGGATGAGCGTCAATACATCATGAAGTCATCCACATAAAGTGCACAGCGCACTGGAGGCCGGACAACAGATACAGTGCTTTTTATAACTATAGCAAATAGGGTAATAGTCAAAATGCTACCCTGAGCAAACTCCCGAGAATGTGTTATTCTGTTTTGAACACAGAAGCTCTGCGATACATAAAATTATCAATAAATGCATGGAAATGTCCACAAAAACCCCACAAATGAAATTTTTTTAGGACACCATGATGCCATGTGGTGTCATAGGTCTTCTCTAAGTAAAAAAAAACTGCAATGCGGTGTTGACCTGCAGAAAAGGAATTTTGAATTGATGTCTCTAAGCGTAAAGATGGTCTAACGCTGAACGGTGTCGGCGAAACCAACATTGGAGAGTTGATAGAAGGTCCCAAGACTAGGACAATACATTAGCCGAGCATCTATTTCTCTCTCGCATCGTTTTGCAGAGACAGCTAGTCAGCGGAATCGGTCGATAACTGAACACATCACCGTTATTATTCCCAGGCTTTAAAACAAGTAACTGGGTTCAGACACCCCATTAGGGAAGGGAATCATCCGGATTGCATTCATTTTTTTTTAATGTTCCAAGCCTTACTGTAAATTTAAAACAGCTTTATAATTTTTATTACATACTGTACGTTATTAGTGTAAGGTTAAATACAATATACATACTAAATACAAATATATTATATAGTATTACAGCTGTCAGTATCCCATTACACAGATTAGCCTTTTTTGTGTTACAAGTGAAAATTGGTTTGCACTAAGCAAATAAGGCGTATCTCTGTTTTAAGCTAAACTTAATAAGTTATGCATGCATATTCATAAGACAGTATTACATATGTTCCTTAGATACAATGTATGTCCATTATTTAATTAAGAAAATAAAACATACAAGTGCTGGACAATAATTTAGAAAAATGGTCATTGTGAACAATTCGCATTATATGAGATAAGCCTTCTTAGCTTAGGAGGGCAGTGCATGTCCATGTGACTGGGCAACATTTGATGCCTCGATCAACAGCTCGTTCTGTTTTTTTATTTTCTTTGCAGTTTTTCACTGAACCACTAGCAGCACCGTCTACTACTTTTTGGAGCTCACTGGACGACGCTTACTCAAATGTGTGCCCCACAAGGCCTTTCGCGATCAGAAAGGAAATGGGGGTCGGGAACTTCTTATCACAAATCGCATCCAGATCGCTATCGGAATCAAATCCATTATCGCGGCGCTGTCTTTGTTTCGGCTGTTGAGGGAGCCACCCTGTGGATGCTTTTGGAAGCCATGATGAATGCCCCCACCCCCTTTTACAAAGAACTGTCGGGCTCAACCAGCCGTTCGGGGAGGGAGGAAGAAAAATAGAAGTCAGCAGTTCAAACACCTCATGGTTTGTGTCATTGGGAGGGGGACTTACCTCCCACAGACCTAAGCAGTACGTAGGAGCAGCTACCCTTCGCAGCTGTTCACTGCAAATTACTGCCCCAGTAGCACACCGAAGTGTACACCAGGGCAAACCAGGGACAAATCGTACATCCTGAGCGAGGCCAGCTTTATTCCCCTGCCTGGGAAAACATACCAGGCTCACCACTGTAGAGAACACCATTGGTGCCATTTCAGGGGACTTGTGGTCGATTACACCGGCCCTCATCCGTACAGCGGTAAGACGTCCCAGCGAGTTTGGGTGCAAGGGCAGATCGGCCTTGACAACTCTAAAACTAGGACAGCACCAGTAGGTGCTACGTGGGTGTGCACATACGTGGATACGGGCTCCGCCCCTATACCTGCTGGGTCAGTGAGAAGGGTTCGCTAAACCATCACTAAGACACCCCTTAGGGTCACACAATTCGGAGGCAGCACTCATGAATGAGGATATGACCTCGTTAGGAAGAACACCACCCTGATCTCAGACGATGATAAAGTGAAGGAAGATACGATGGGACCTGGTGGGTTGAAAAGAAAAAGAAAGTAAAAATGAAGGAAGAAACATGAGGTGAAGGTCCTTATTAGTAGTCTCATAAGACAAACACAGGTTGGCTGTGCCACAACACGGGGACTAGGTACACATTTACTGCATACTGAATTGACTTGACTTTCGTGTATTTATTTTATTCCGTGTTCATATTTTCATAATAGTGGCCATTTTAATATTTTTAGTATTCTTACATAAATTAAGAAATATTTTTGAGAATTTTATCAAACTTGATACATGTATACTGCAAACAATGTTGATTCGACTTTTGTGTATTTCATTCATTCTGTGTTCATAACTTCATAAAGGTAGCTGTTTTTATATCTTTTGAATCATAAGACTTACTTGATGAAATGTTTTGTGAAATTTTGTCAGATTTAGTGTACATACAACAAAGAAAGCTGACTTGACTTTTGCATATATCGTGCATCATTTTGTAATATTTTAAAACTGCGACAATTTTTTATCTGTATGATAGACATTTCAGAAAAATTTTCCCTAATATTATTAAACTGGCTACTCGCATATTACTTAGCAAGCAGACATATATTTAGAATTTTTTGTGTATCTTACTCTTTCATCAATATTATTATTTGAAATTCCTAGAGTATGTAAACAATTTTAACTTTCAGGAGTAATTTTTGAACACACTGTTAGGAAAGTTGGATCATCAGTCAGGCACTTGATTAGGGAATTCTGTACGTCTGGCCCATATACAATTCACACAGTATCAGGAGGTTTATAGAAATCATAAAGATTGTTTTCTTTAAATGTTCATGCTGTTGTCAGTCCAAACATGTAGTTACTGGACGTAGTGCCAAAATGGCCAGGAAGCACACATGACAGCAGAATCTTGTAAAATTCTAGGTTGAATGTCCGCTACCAATAAAGGCAGTTGACAGGGACTTAAGTTGCTGATGAGGGTTACTCCTGTTTGCCATTCCTGCTAACACTTCTGGCAAATCCCACTACAGATCCAAAGCACAGGTATAACTACGTGCAGTCAAGGACACGCAATGTTAAGGAGCACACACATGTGGTATGGAAACCTCGTTTTCCATGCTGTCCAAAAGGACTTGGCACTAAGTTGGACTCTACAACAGTAATTGTAGCACAAGTGGTGCTGCACAGCATTTGATTGAAGGCCAATGACAGACTACCAGAAGAAAAAGAAGAAGAGGGAGAAGTTGAACAACTTGGCAATGCAGATTATGATGCGGTAAAACCATTTTTTCACTCAGTTGAGGGTTTGGCTGTCTGGTGAACAAGTAAACGATAAATTAGATCTCAACAGCGTTCAAAACAAATAATCCTTCTGTGTCTAGCTCATAAACAGGAATACTTTATTTGATTGTGTTTATGCTCACTACTGTATTACAGTATTAGAATGTACTAGTAAATGGGTACATATGAATTATATTGCTCAACATGTAGATTACACAGAGGTGATGCAATTTCTATGCATAAAATTAACACAATTGCATAAGAGAAAAAACTTTTCGTTTCATCGATCGATCAGTGTCTCTGGAGTGTTTTCACATAATGAATCACATTACATCAACAAGAAAATTACTTTGTTATATTTATGTTAAATTGACTTATTAGTTATATCGGTATTGCAAACATGGGAACTTTTTTACAATCAGATACAGCTGATATTCTAAACAAATAATTTAAGTCATGGTGTCGATGACGCCACACATTTCATGTTATCTCTTACAGCAAAAGCAAAAAAAAAAAAAAAAAAAAAAATACAGCGAATCCAGACGGAAGTGGGGGTTTTCAGGCATGCACAGTTAGAAAAAAACCTAATACCTTATTTCAATGCAGTATTTCAAAGTAAAAAAAAGTGGAATGATTTAATTTTACAATTTGACATCAATATATACTGGTATCAGTTAATAAAATAAAAGTTACATGTTGTATTTCAACTAACACATTGTTAATGCAGTTTGTCTGAAAAACCCAACAACTATAGTTTACCACTTTTGGAATTGTAAAGCAAAACAAGAGCTTATGAATTTAATCTTATTATTCGATGCTAATATACTGGTATATAATTGTACAACAAAATTCACACGTTGTTTTACATATTGCGATCCCAGTTTCAAATAAACCTCCAAGTGCTAACAAATTATTTTTGCCAGGAATGTTTGCCACCATAAAAACATAAATACAGTAAAACGACTTCGTTTTATTGTGCAAGAAAACACGGATATTATTTTTATGCCATATAAGTAATGCATATTTACATCGATATCATAAATTGACTAATACTGCACGACCCCACCTTCACTTTGACAATATCTACTTAACATTTAATTAAGAAACAGAACACAATGTAATAGATCTTGTCAACTTATCTTACGCCACCACCGTTATTCCAATACTGAATGTTATGTTTTGTGCATTTATGTTAGATGATATGGCAGTTCAGCTGTGAGAAAAATAAAGCTTCACCAGCATCAGCTACAGCATCAGTTTATGCTTGAGGATCATTAAAAATCTAAAAAAAAAATTTCGGAGCTGCTTATCAGTATGAACCTTTTTGAAAAGTGCTACCTTGCCTTTTCGATAAGTTGATGAGACTGTATCACATCCTGTAAAGGCGTAGAAAACAAGAAGCATGTCTTTCAATTCCCCTACTTGTTCTTGAATATCTTCTATGTAGTGAATCTTATCATGCTTTGTATTTTCCCTGGAATAATCATTTTTAATAATGCACTTAGCGGAGTAAGGGCAACCAGAAGAACTAACAAATCCATATATTCACCAATCAAGACAGCTTCGAGGCCTTTTGCGGCATCTGCAATAGTTGTTGATACAATTGGCACATCTGCATCAACCTGCAGTACCTTGCAGCCTGCACTTTGCAAATAATGACTCGGGGAGATAAGTCACATTTTGTTGTTATTATTTTTAAGAAATTCAGTTTGTCCAAGGGTGACATGCACAGAATCTTCTACTGCTACATCCACGTGGCAAGCCTTCCCTGATCGATGCAAATATTCCTAGTCTTTTGTGCTTGGTCCTCTACCATACCCATCAAACACGACATAGGCTTGACATAGTGTTTTATAACATGAGTGATGTACTGCTGGCATATTTCCTTCAATGTCACTGGATGCTGCCATACAACACGACGTAGGAAATGTCCACCATATATTATATACGACACAGATTGCATCGAGCCACTGTTTGTTGTCTGCTGGGTGGGAAGTTTTGACAAAATTGGCACAATTGATTATTTTGTGCCCTTCCTCATTAAACCTTCATCGAAAAGAGAAGGTGGATATGCATACAGTTCAAATTTGAAGATCTCAGGCAGCTGATCTTCTGTCCTCACAGTGCACACTATGCGGTGAAAAAGTTGGTTGGGGTTGATACAGACTGATTTGTAATAAACTGTCACATATCTTGTTATGCTAGCCAGAGACTTCACAACTGACATGTTTCATTTTAATTTCACTGAATTTTATACCCTCGATTTCTTTAATTACAGCAATACCAACTTGTAATGTCTTGTCACAGTTTACACTTCAATCAGCTAACATGCCAGTAGACAGAGATGCAAGTTGAGATTCTCTCTTGAATGGATTATGTTCCTGGAGACATTGTATGAAAAGATCAACATCTTTGGCATCACGATGCTGACGAGACTCCCGCAAGTCTACATGCTCTTCTGAGAATGTGGAAACACCACCTGTGAATTCCTCCACTGCATCCACTATCCTAGAAGATGTAGGCATTTAATGCACCCAAGAAGCAATAGTGGAAGGTGAAATCCCTCGACCCCGTGTCAGACCACCACTACTCTTCATAGCTCGCATTAACACTTGTTCAATGGCCTTATCAGGCCAAATTCCGCACCAATACTTCTCACTTCGCCTGATAGTGAAATAACCTTCTCCTATTGACTTTTTGAATTCTTCACTGGGCAAGATAGATTCAAGTTTATGCATTTCCTGAAGGTAAATGTGAGCAAACCTTGCATAATGGAGGTTGCCAGAGGCATTTATATATGGAAGAATGAGTTTAATACAGTGAAGATGCAGGTACCATCTTCCACTTCTTTGTGCTCTTATAAACATGCACACTTTCGTGTCGATGAACTGAATCCACAAACTCTGAGTATGAACAGATTATCTTGTAGTTGCTACAAGTTTTTCTAGTTTGTCAATGAAGTTCATTACTGGTAGTGATTCAAGTATGTCACAGGGAGAAGTAGTGCCTTCTACTAGAGATATATACTGGCTTTTCAACACCTCAATATTTTGAGGTTCATGCATATGTATTAAATTTGTGATGAGAGCTTCCTCAGTCATGTAAAGAGCACGGAGAACTCATGCATAAGCCTTGCCACTCATCATATTAACAATGATATTTTTCGCATAAACTGTATTCCAAAGTTCTTCTATACCACTCCTAACCATGTGTCCTATTGTGCCTAAGTACGAAAGAAGAAGGTGAAATCCTCCAAGACAAACAACAATTCTTGCCAATGGGCTTCCAGGAACAGCATTTAAAACCAGCTCACAGGCCTTGGCATACAGTGGTTGATCAACGTGACCACGCTATAAGATTGTCCAAGCTTTGTTCCTTTCTCAGCAGCACATAGGAGAGAGGCGTAGATAGCTCAGGGATTGCTGGGAGTCATATTCACGAATTGTAGAGGTATAACAGCTGTTGATTCAAAGTATTCTATGTTAAAGCACTTATCCATGAATGCCTTCCCCCCAAAGAAAGCTTATTGACTTGAAGCCAATCACCAGACTGCCAAAACTAATTTAACCTGTGAACAGTCTCTGCTGTAGTAGGATGAACTAGCAGAGCTTGTACATCTATTGCTGCAACCTTTGCATATCCAGATATATCAGAACGATGATAAATTTGCACTGGCGATATGCCGCGCAACTCAACAGAATTGTCCTGGTGGATTTTTAGTCGTGGCACTGGTATGTAAGCATGAAGAGAAGATTTAGGAGTCACAGAAATGATTCCATCCATGGGATGGAAAGTGCCATGGCCATGAATTGAGTGCACATTGTAGTCAGCATTATCGAATACAAACTGTACATAACCTACAAAAGAAAAAAATTAGATTTCTTGAAATTGTAATAAATGTATTATTTAAGACAACATCAATGCCAATATTGCTTAAAATTCCTGTTATTAATTTAGAAGACTATTCGTTTATACATACCTCCATCAACTTCAGCTCGGGCATGAGTGGTGACAGATTTTTCAAACTTGACAGCTTCCTTATAGGATGCACAGACTCTCAAATTGGCCAACATAACAATAAGTCTTGAACCATACCGTATACGAAGGTAAACACTAAGGCCAAAACGGAGAGATAAAATATCATGGTCGCACAGCATATATAATGACATGCTCGATAGCCACACATTCCCTCTTCATTCCATTTTTGTTCCCCGACTGGTTAGTAGGTTTGATAATATTGTTGACCAACAGGCTGAGTGATTCAGGGCCAAGTTTACTGTTACCCATTACAATTTCTTCTCTTGATGTAAAAACAGAACAGTCACAGAGTCTGGATTTAAAATCATGGCAGATAATATCGGCTGTAGTTTTAATGATTCTCTCCTCATCAGCGACATTCCCCTTGCGATTCTCATGCCATTTATCACAGATAATCTTATCGACTAGGCCTGAGAAACACACAATTCCTTATTTCTCCATACTTATTAACGAATTTCCTCTGTAAATGTGCGACACGATATGGTTCAACATCAGGATTTAGTCTACCAAATATATCGTCCAGTTCTTTGAGTGTGTATTGGCACTCATCATTTTGTTCCAGAAACTGACAAAGTTCATGAAAATTATACCTCTCCCCTTACTTTCCCTAGACCCCTTTTCCCACACTGTTATCTACAGGTTTTGAGGACCCAACCACCTGGAATCTAGAATAACAGTACATATGGTACAACGAGATCAATCACACCTGTGTGTCGCAGTAATACTTCTTGCGCCCATACACATTCACTTCCCCTTGCGTTTGCAAACGCCCGAACAGAGTCAACTGTGTTCAGAGTTTGAACCACACTCCATTCCTCTTTATATGGATTCGGCATTTCGACGAGTCAATGTATTGAAGCTCACAAAATAAGACAGTGTGTCTTATAGTTAAACATTAGCCACGGAGACACGCGTTTCCCAGAGTTTTCAGGTGTAGTGGCAGGTTTATTTGGATTGCGAGTGTACAATTTACGGCACTCAATGTGCACTCAACAATTCCTTTTCCTTCAAGCGCATCTTTAACTACATCCTTTCGAATCTCACTGCACTCTAAAACTTTATTTAGTCCGTTTTCAGTCAAGATTACCGTTTCGTCTCCTTAATTTTTACATGGTTACAACAAACACTCCATATTGTTGCATGCAACTCTTACAAACAAAATAGCTCTTTCGCAATATAGTTGTATCTACATAACACAATAAAGAAATACGAATGTTTCTTGTATATTTTTAAAACATTTAATTTAAATAATAAAATGTCAGCACATGCATATTCTTGTCAAGTTTGCTAGACATGCTGAACTATTGACTTGCACTAACTGGTTATGGGAAATGACAGTGCATTCTAAGCAACAGCACTTCTCCATTACACTACTACTACAATAAACAAAAGTATAGTACACACTCACATTGTTGACCGATCTGCTAGACGAGCTTGACTTCCGACCTGTCATGACTTGCTTACGAAATATAACTGCACATATTCATCAACCCCTCATATCTTTCACCCAACTTCCCCCTCCCAGGCCACTCCAGTTGCCCCTCCTCAATTGTATTATTTTAATTTGTAACAGTTTATGCATCCTGCAAAAAAGAACCTTATGTAGAAGTGGTGGCCAGTAGACAGAAAAATAATGAATTATTCCCATGATGTAGACCACATGAGCTCTGCCATCAACACACCACGCCTACAAAGAAACTGTTCTGTGAACTTAATATGCACTCAATATGTTATATGTTAATTGATTTCTACAGATTTTTTCACATTCTACAACATTTATTTGGAGCATTTTTGCGTATCGTTAGCCATTTTATTTTAAATTGCATGAGTATTGAAACTTTATATTTAAAAAAACAGAAATCCTGTTTTTAAAACCCTCGTAAATGATATAAAAAGTTATGAAATGTTAAGTATATGTAACCAGCATGAACGCCACTTCCATATCAAATATATTAAAGAAAAGAACAGCTGAAAATGTTACATGGTTTGTGTGCTGTGTAATTTTTCCCAACAATCGACAAAAATCTAACATGGCCGCTTAATTTTTCAAAATGGCGGAAAACCAGACGCAGGATTTTTCGGGACTTTTTAGGGGATGTTCAAAATATGTCATCTAACATGTCTGTGAAGGTGTCATCTTGTTTTTTTAATGTCTAGGTTTGAGTAAAATTTCGATTAAATGCACTGTACTACTCGTAGTTTGTGCCATTGGGACGGGGACCTACCTCCCACAAATTTAATCAGTACATAGGAGCAGCTACCCTTCGCAGCTATTCATTGCAAATTACTGCTCCAGTAGCACACCGAAGTGTATACCGAGGCAAACCAGGGACAAATCGTACATCCTGAGCGAGGCCAGCTTTATTCCCCTACCTGGAAAAACACATCGTCCCAGCGAGTTTGGGTGCAAGGGCAGATCGGCCTTGACAACCCCTCCCGCTAGGACGGTACTAGTAGGGACTACGTGGGTGAACACTTTATGTGGATACGGGCTCCGCACCTAGATTTGCCTGCTGGGCCAGTGAGAAGGGTTCGCTAAAGTGTCACTAATGAAGACACTCTATAGGGTTACACAATTCGGAGGCAGCACTCATGAGCGAGGATAGGACCTCATTAGGAAGAAGGACACCGCCCTGGCCTCAGACGATGATAAAGAGAGGAAGGTACTGTGGGACCTGGTGTGACGAGAAAGTAGAAGGTGAAGAAATAAAAGTGAAATGAAGGTCCGTACAAGTTTCAGGTCCCAACTGCAGCCCGATTAGTCGCCTCTTACGAAGAGCACGGGTTGGCTGTGATGGTATTCTACCTCACCACCATATGTAGGTCCAATATAGCGGACAGCTCAAGATGACTGACTAGTTATTTTTATCCACTCCCAAGATATGAGTATCAAATGAAAGGGTTTGCTGAAAAGAATATGAATAAAATGACGTCCTCGTTAATCTCTTTGAGGAGATGGTGTACTACTGCCCGGCTAAATAGTATGACTTAGTGGAGTCGTGTCTTAATATCGACCTACACCTTGGGCAAATTCCAGCAGTAATGAAAAAATTTAAAATGGCAGAATACAAGATGGCCACCATACCAATTTTAAGGCGTTATAACTCGGCGAAGGTTACGAATTGTTTGGTACTGCTCAAACAAATGTTGTAGGGACCGACAAGGGTCAACTGATAGCGATAAAAAATGTTCACGATGGCGGATTTAAGATGGTGATCAAAAACTAGTTTGCTCCAATCGGTCTGAAATTTTCTTGTCCGGGTTTTTTGGAGTCGCCGATTACGATTTTGGGGTTGAATTGTTCGGGTCAAATTTTACAACAGAATTTTAAAAGTATGCCTTTGTTGTCTAATAAACTATGACTTATGTAATTTGGCGAGATTGTCGTCAATAAAATTCGTTTTCAACCTGTCTAGGAAAAGGAAAATTCCAAAATTAAACCAGGAACTGTGTTTCGTTACTCACAAGTAAGCTTCAAACTGAAGTAAGTGGCACATTCCTCCAAACACCCAAGTAAAGGTGAGATCATGCCGAGGACTGCGTGGTATCAGGGTGTATCAAACATGATGTGAATGTATCACCTCGGTACTGTGGCGAACCCTGTTGTATATTAGCTCTTACACTTCTAAACTAAGGTCTGTGATGATCGACGGATATTTCTTCGGTACTCGTAGAAACAAAATAACTAAAAAAATAATAGTAAAATTTTTATAAAAACAAGCTTTTTTTTAAATGCTCTAAAAGAAAGAAAAATACTTTGAATTAAATAAAATCCATCAATTTATTACAGTACACAATTTAAATGTTATAAAAGCTTGTTGCGAGATTTACCTTTGTAGACGACATGTAACTTGACCTTGACATAAGAAATTCTAAGGAAAAAAATATGTTTTTTATAAAAATAGGCAATTCTCGGGACAATATTAATCATGTAATGTAATAAATTGTGAGATGTCAATAATTTAAAGTTTTATTTTCTTATTTTTAGAACATTTAAATAAAAATATGTTCTTCAATTTTTTTACTATTAATTAATTTAAATATTACAACAAGTGTAGACACAACGCCACTATCAGTACATAAAGCCGTGTACAGAGTCGCAGGAACTTTATAATTGAAAGCAAGTGCATGGATCTGCACACCTACAGGCGGATACTTTAACTTTACCATCGGCGTCAGTGGTGCTACTCGTGCACAAGAACTACCTGATATTACTAACACAACAATACTGCCATAAATGCTCTCGTCAAGATGGTTAGTGTAATTTTATTTAAATACAGAATTTCAATGACAAAAGAGATTATCAGGGATGCGACAACATTTATGAATTTTTGTAAATCCAATAGGTGAACATTTCAAATACCTACACTCCTCAGGGCGTGACAGACTCGTCCAGGCTAACTCTTGTGTAGGAGCATGAAAGACCCTTCATTACAGGTTTAAATATGGGTGTGGGATTAAAAAGATTGACGTAGAAAGCACCACAGTTAAATGAAGATTCAGACATTATAATTGAAATGCAATTATGACGTGCTTACTGGCCGAGGTATTACTACAAAGCTTGGCATATGCTATAGACACTGTTGCCGACACTTAGCTGTTTTGGTCCTGCGAAGCGAAGTGCGGCGTGGCTCCCTGTGGTCTTCTGCTGCTTTAGATGACACGTATCGAAGGAAACTGCTGAGATGTCTTCCCTAAAGAGAGACCCGGATCACTCTGAGGCCTCGATGCAATAAAGTTTATCGGCCTCCGTGGTATCTTGGGGTAGTACACACCTCACTACAGATTAATACCATAAATACCGTCCAGGCGCTCTTCTGGCCACAACGTCCTCGCGCCGCATCTTCGGCCTACCATTTAACGCATGTATCAACTCTTGAAGTCGGACTTTAGATGCAAAATTAAACTATCTAAGCGGAGTCGTCACATCAACGACACGCTTCCTTAAAATCGACGTGTATTCTCCTAGCTCAAACTCGCTTCACCTTAACAATGTGGAACCTTAATTTTCAAATTTTGGCCAAAACAAAACACTGCATTCTACTTCTCTAACTCTCAGAAATCCTCCTAGGGTGCTTTCTAGAATCCTAAACTGTTTCACTGAATTAATATATTCAACCAAAATAAAATTTAAAATACAAAAAATACCAGAAACACCTAAAATTATGTAAATTATCGAAACGAACCTAACCCTCAAAACTCAAATTGTAGTCTGTCTGGAAATATTAAAAAAATAATAAAATGAATCCATTAATCATCAATAACAATAATAGTAATAACCTTAATACTACCTAAATATAATCATCACTCAATTTTACACATAAACAACTTAGACTGTGGGGGTTCAAAAATAAGTAAATAAAAAACAAAGCTTCCGTCCATACGTTACAGACTGCCCCCTTAATTTTCGCCGGAATTTACCATAAGGCGAAAATTCAATTTTGTTGCTCTCTCAGAAACTTAAATGTGCTGCCAAATTAGCAGTCAGTCTATTGTGTTCATCTGTCCATGAATCATTAATAAACAACAACCATAATACTAAAACAAATAAACAATACACCAAACACATAATAACAACAATAAAAATATTCATAGCTGGTCATGTTTTCTAGTGATTCAAAATTTACTGAAAATTTAAATAGGCGGCCGTTGAAACCTGACTGTTAATTCGCGTGGGCCTGTGTCATGTTGCTGGTCCTGGCGATTCACACCATTTTAGCGCGCACCTGCGCACCAGCAGTAGTTCTACCCAGGCGGTCGCGTCTGCTCGTTGCTTGCTCGATCAGTTGTCCCAGAAGATCTTCAGCTCTGCAAATACATTTACAACTATGGCACTCGCTAATTATGAGCGTCCATAGGTGCTCACACACGGAATTCAGTTCATCGTGCGCGCGTTCGTCGGCAAAACATAATGTAGAGGCACGTTTGCCTTAGCTTCACTTGTGTGTGCAGTGTTCTATCAAGCTATAGTGAAGTGCTGTCATACTGTGTTTTCCAATACTGCAATCACTATTCCCGGCATCAGTTCCTCGGGACTACCGCGTCCTCGATATCTTTTCTCTCGTAGAGTCAAGACACTTTATGCAATACCTGCGACCTGTAAACTAGAGCCGTGCCAAACCAACAATGGCACACAAAACAGAACTTTAGAAACACTGTACAAAATCTCAAAACGTACGAGATAGCACAACTCAGATAAACCACAATACATAATCTAACTTAGTAAAAAAAATCATAATTTCTTGCCACAACTAAACACAAACATATTTCAGCCATGAAAACATCTAAGAAAACACACAGGAATAACAACAACATCTAAATTGGAGTAATCAGAAGATCCTGTTACAACGTCTAGACTGGGTTGACTTAACAATGGAACAACGGTTAGTGACGTCTTCGTTCACAGTATTTAACTAACTTGTATATTAATTTATTGAAGAATTAAGGTTCCACATTGTTGAGGTGAAGCGAGTTTGAGCTAGGGGAATATGCGTCGATTTTAAGGAAGTGTGTCGATGTGACGACTCTGCTTACATAATTTAATTTTGCATCTAATATCGGACTTCAAGAGTTGATACAGGCGTTAAATGGTAGGCCGAATAATGTGGGGTTTGAGCAACGATTTATCCTGCAAGTGGACGCGTCCTCCATTGTGTTGGGCGCAGTGCATCTTCAAGACAAGGGTTAGGGGAACCAGCCAGTAGTTTATGCGAGCCGAATGCTTACTCTAGGAGAAATACTATAACATATGAAAAGGAGGCACTGGCCTGTGTGTGGGGAGTCGAGAAATTTTGTGTGTATTTGGAACATCAGGAGTTCGACCTGATTAGTGACAACCAAGCGCTCACGTGGTTATACTCTCACCCGAAGCAAGTGGGCAAAATAGGAAGATGGGTGGCTCAATTGAATAATTATCGTTTCAAATTTCATTATATTATAGGAAAAGATAACGCTGTTGCAGATAGTTTGTCGCGAATGTTTAATCCAGAAGATTATGAGGCAGTTGATGTTTCATCGGGAGAGAAAGGAAAGGGGTGTCAAAAGGAAGAATGTGGGGTGTTGAGAGAACTGGGTCGTAGGATTTCAGTGAAAACAGGACGCGAGAAGTGTCATGTTATGGGGGGATGAAAGATTTTGAACGGGGTGAAATAATAGTCCGGGCTCAGGACAATTTGGGACGGACAAGTATATTTGTACCATCGGCGCTTTTCGAAAACAGTGTTAGATGGCGCCCAGCTGGGGCGGAAGTGAATGAATTTATGGTACGAGAATCGGTTGCCTTAGTTTAAGGTATACCAGAAGTCTTTGTAGATTTGGAACAATGGCAAGCGGAAGATGAATTACGCAAAAGGCTAAAAGATAAAGTATGTAATGGGGAGGAAACCAGACTTGAAGTAAAACAAGGCATATTATACTATGTGGGTGCGGGGGGGAGGATCTTTGTACTTCAAAGGGTAAAAGAGATAAATATTTCTTATTGCCGCGATTCGCCAGGAGGTCACATGGGGATAGTGAAGACACAACAGGCGATACGCAAAGTATTTTACTGGTTTGATACGGACAAGGAAATAGCGGGATATGTGAAGAATTGTTAGGAATGCCAGCTGGTAAAGCAGCCTCTTAATAGTAAAGTAGGTGCTCATGCTGGTCAAGTTCCAGAAAGACCTTGGGAGAGAATTATGTATACGTATTTGGGCCTCTTCCCCGATCAAAATTGGGCAATAATTGCCTTTTGATAATAATTGATAGCTTTAGTAAATTTATTATTGATACCTATGCGTGACATGAAGGCTATTAATATTGTGTGTTCTTTGGTGGACAAAGTATGGAAAATATTTGGTGGAACTAAGCAGTTTGTCTCGGACAATGCAATGTACTTCAATTCCCGGAAGTTTAATGATATGTGATTTCAGTGGGGGATAAGACACTTGAACACTAGCCCTTATTATCAGTGCACGAATTTTGTTGAACGCATAAATAAAAGTGTCAAAGTAGCTCCGAGTATTTTTCATCACCGCGAACATCGTAAATGGGACGAACATCTGAACGAGCTGAACCTGGTGTTTAATTCGGTACTTCACTCAGCCACGGGGTTTTCGCCTAGTAAAGTGCTGCTTGGCAAAGAGCTCCTGTCCCCTTTGTTAAATATTTGGGGTATTCCTGGTGATGTTGTCAATACGGTAAACCAGGCTGAAATTGAGAGTAGACGAGATGTAGTGTATGAGAATCTATGTAAAGTTATGAAGATGGCAAAGAAACATAATACAGACAGACTGCCTAATCTGTACAAGGTAGGAGACCTTGTTCTGTGTCGACAAGTGGTACTAAGTAATAAGGCAGAATTGGCTACGGCCTATTCTGGCACCTATAAAATATTGAAATTTTTAGGTCCAGTGTCTGTTGTTAGGTGATGTGAAGTGTAAATATGTAACTCGTAAGGATCATTTGAGCCAGCTTAAGTCTTATTGCCAATAATTTATGCCAGGGTATACAACCTTGAGTGAAGTTGCTTTGGTTATTGTATATAACCGATTTGGATGACGCTGTATTAGAAAGTATAGGAAGAAATGTTGAGTGTATGGTATTTGAGGGATTCTAGTCTGGTAAGTATATTTACTTTCTTTGTATATTGAGATCTTTATCTTGTGTTATCACGTATATTTCTTCAATCTTGTGGTTCCTTACATTTAATTATTTTATCTGTTTCTAAGATAGTTCTTTGTACGTTGAATGTTGTGCTATTGTATTCTTTAGACTATGTGGAAGGATTAATGGACAACCAGCAATGTTAGAGACTCAAAAGGTACTCTCTAAGTGTCTTGTAGATGGTGATATTTGAGCAGCAAGACTGTAGTAGTAATGTTAAAATATTTGACAATATTTTAAATCATTTTGAGGGTGGGAAATGAGACGCCTCGCATCTCGGCATAAAGTAAGCTTGGACTGAAGTCGTCCATTATAACGTTGGTACAATTTTGTAAGTGCAATGTACACATGTATTTAATGTGGGTTCCGGAACCTCTAGTATGTATGTGTGTGTATATATATATATATATATATATATATATATATATATATATATATACACACACTCTTTAATAGTAATCTATATTTGAATTGAATCAGTGAGAGGAAAGGGTACACATTCCACAAAGTTAAACTTTCGGAAAACACAAAAAATGGGTCTCCTTGCAAAAAACATTTCTATTGATGACTTACAGTTTTGGTCATATACAATATATCACAATGATTGTAGGTACTCTATGTTCCATATTTTGTACTCATTTTGTATATAATGTAAAATGGAATGTGTTCCTTTTTCCACGAAAAGATGAAAACATAACATTAATGTCCTGAGAATGTATAATATTGAACACACACGTGTTTATATGCTAAAATAAACACAGAGAACATAACTATTACTGCAAATAATATTTAAAGTATTACTTTTTTAAGTAACTAAAAATCCAGAATGTTCCTTTTTCCACTCAAACAATCCAATATGTCCCTTTTTCCACTCAAACAAAAACATAGATGAACATGAAAAAATAAAAGTGTACATGGGTACAATACTTTAGATATTTAATTTGGTAACATGGTTATCAACATCATTAGGTTCAATCATCTTCCTCGTCATCCTCATTCGTTCGTTGTGTTGTAGGCCAACTAAGCCGGGCTTGATAAAAGAGCTGATGTTCTTAACAACCTTTTTGAGATCTTGTATCTTTTGCATTTTTATGGGAACCTTTCCATTATATGCTTTACTCACAGGCAAAGGAACTGTGTTAGTTTTCCCCAACCTGAATGTTGATGTCACACTGCCGTCAATAAAAGGTGATGCTTGCACACAACCTTGCAAGTCACTGCGATAGATGAAGTGCCTGTATTTACTAATGGCAAAACATAACTTCCTGTCCTCAGTGCTGTTGGGAAGTTTCACGAAATACCCTGGCCACCAATTTTTGACGTCCTTCCTGTCCTCAGTGCTGTTGGGAAGTTTCACGAAATACCCTGGCCACCAATTTTTGACGTCAAGAATATCTTCACTTTTCACCTCCTTTACTTGAAAGGTTGGCTCGGTTTTCTTAGCATTTTCAATCACTATATTGTATTCTTCTGGAGAGTACACTCGGTCATGATGTCGAACTTTCCGCTTCAAAGTACCAAACATACGGTCACACGGCATGTAGCTGTGCCCTCTTACTGGGTAGTACTGATGTATTACCTTAAACCGATTAGTCATTGTCAGAGTTGTCAAGAGCCTACAAAGAACATGGTTTCGGTTTTGGCCCCCACATGCATCACTAAACACGTGGAGCACCTTTACCTCGTCAGGGATATGACTCTGAATAAAATCTAATACAAATGTACACACTTGTTTGCCTCCCTCCAGATAGGTGTAGAAATATGCTTTTCCAGTTTTCATGTCAAAAATATTGAAAACGTAGTACCATAACTTTCTAAGATAGAACATCTCTTGTACCGGCAAGAATGGCAAAGGAAGGTTTTGCATGTAGTCGAAAACTATTGCTGTAGTCTCTGGTTCGGTTTTGCATATTTTCTGAACATCTTTCAGTTTCTGATAAAACTTCTTGGCCCTCCTCTTGTGCACCACAAACTCGCCTGCTGCTACACATTTTACTACATCACTAAGACTGTTCGACCTCATTTTCATTACCAAATCCTCACATGTGCAGCACACATCAACTTGAGGCCTCCCAAACCTATATCCAAAGTTCATATGAAAGTATTTGAGATAGAACTCATATTTAACAATGTTTTCCAGGTCAGGATATTTCTCAATAAACAAAGTGTTCATTTTGGTAACAGTAAGTTCTGCATCCAAGTACATTACTTGTTTAGACGTGTAATGGGAGACATGTTTCGGAAATGCATTGATATGTTCATGGATTTTGACAGTGATAGTAGCTGGAATTGTGTTTTCCTCTCATATCAACAGGAGGTTCACTTTTCACTAAGAAACTAGTTAACCTAATCACTATTTTGTGTGAAACTGCATGAAAGCTAATGAAGGCCTTACGGCAGATTTGAATGCCTTCAGCATTTCTTATGGCAAAATATGTAAATGATGAATCATGTTTCCGTGAAGTTTCAGTTAATGGCCTATGTCTGACCACATCATGTTTTTCAATTAAACTTATTAGGAATGTGTCCTGCTCATTTTTAGGTCTACCATTATATAACTGTTTAATAATAAGTTCTTTTTGTTCAGCAGTAGTAAAACTGTCCATGCACCTGTTTTTACGTTCACAGTTTGATCCCGTTGTTTTTGCTGGAACAAGTAGCCCTGAGGTTACGAACTCGTGCCCTTGCCTTCTTGCTAGCTTTTATTTTTCCTTTACATGTTCTTCCTTGTTAACTTTATATTTTTTATGTCTCGGAGGATTATCAATATCTGATTCAGACATCATTTACGTAGAATAACACAGAATAGTAGAACTTTAATATTTAGGTTACAGTTTTTGTATAATGCTTGTGTCCAACAATATACTGATTTACTTTCCAGACATAACCTCTTTACAAAACACAACACAACTGTTTATATGTCACAGTGGTGCCACAACCGAGAAAATAAATGACCTACTACCAATGCTGCCACTCACTGAGAAGAAAAGGGTACACATTCCTGGACTAGTGGAATATGTTCCTTCTTCCACTCATCAGCATTTACAATGTTCTGTCACAGCTATTGGTTTTGTTGAAATACATCCCATTTTCCGCTCAAACAATTGGTGTATGTATTGGGAACAACATGACTATCTCAGTTTAGTTTGTCATTTTTGTGGAATGTGTACCTTTTTCCTCTCACTGATTCAATTGCAAGTTCACACTTATATTGTATTTGTTGTATATTTGTTTGGTTGTCTTTAAAGATATTTTGTGCAATAGCCGATGTGAAATTCTTGCGAGGCGGGCAAGCGGCGTAGGAGAGGGGAAGAGGGGAGCATGTGAGGCTAGGCGCTCGGCCATTGTAGTATAAGGAAGGATATACGTGAGCAAGGGGGTCGGCTGTTAACACGATGTCAGGAGTTAACGCAATGCTCTGTTCTTGGGAATCTTTGTACGACCTGACATTTAACTGTTGATTCTAAGAGTATTTTGCTGGAATTGTGTTGGGGGCAGCATATCTGAGCTTGGTTGCTGCTCCTGGAGTTGAGTATGGTAGTTTTCTCGCCGAGGCTACTTGCGAAGACGAGTCTGAGCTATTCTCTGCCTTAAGTGGGCCTTGGTTGGAAGGACCGTGTTGCTGGTCTACCGACGTCGGCGCTGTTTGTTCTTCCCTCTACGAGGACCGCGAGAGGCGGTTACTAGTAACAACATGGCTGCAAGACATTCGAACTGGGGCGTGATTGACCTGGTGGCCGGTGCTGAGCTACCGTCAATTCGTGGGCTGTCTGCAGTTGAGATACATCGGTAATGTATCAGGTAGGCGATGAAAAGATTTATTGAGTTGCTGAATCAGTCAGCCCAAACTAGCCTGTGTCGTTTCTATCTCGCCCTGCCAGGTCTCCACCAATTGGTTGCATCGTGCCTGTTGAAGGTTGGAAAATTGCTAGGCCGCTGAGGCTACAGTGTCATTGTGTAGATTCTGGAGTTACAAACAGTATAAGGGAGTTTGCTTACCTATTTACAATCCAGTTTCCATGTTGAAGTTTGCGCCTGAAATTAAAGTATTTTAAACCATCTAAACTTGTAACATTTTAATTGGCGAACTACTCCAAAGTAAACATTTCTAATATAAGGAGTTACCCATCCCAGTTAGATCTTGGAAGGTTAGGAGGGCTATGTTGAGTGTAAGGGGTGACATAATTGTTACATCACCCTTTCCTTCGAGATAGTGGAGTGTCTCACCCTTATTATCCGAAGGATAATTAAGTACAAAGATTTAATAAGAATTTGAAGGCCTGTCTTACAATTTTTGTAATCAGGTTCAGACATTTTGAGATGCTGATCTGAGTTTATCTCAAGGTTTAATTGCACTGCCTACAGGTCCACCAGAGTTCCTCTTTGTGTTCCCTTCTTAGGCTGTCACCTAACCCATCCACTCCTCAATATTTGGGGGATACCTTCTCCAGTCCTGTTCTTGTCAGATGACGAGAGAAACCATTTGTGCGAGGCCGTGGCTGAGCGCCTGGCCCACGAAAGAGAAAGTGCAGGCGCACCTTAATAAAAATCGGGTTTCTCCTCCTCTCACAGTGGGTGATATGGTTTTATGTCGGAGGTTTGACTTCCCCGATTCTGTCGCTCCTGCAAGTGCAAAGTTCATACCGAAGATAAAGGGGCCTTTTGTCATTTAAGTGTTTTTTGGGCCCGAACACAGTTATGTTACACCTCCCTCGTGCCAGATTAGGCATAAAAAGGTACATGTTTCGCATCTAAATGATATGTAAGTACAAGTAGATGATGATGTAATGGTTTTAAACCCCTAGAGCTCTGGAGGTTTATTTTCGAATTATATTTTGTGTAATTTTGTATTTATCTTTGAATTTACTTTTCAATTTAATTCTGGATTGAAATTTCTAAATGTTATTGTTAGAATTATTTGAATTGTTAATTCTTTATTATCCTGGTTGTTGAAGTTTAAATTCTGAAGTATTAAGATTTTGTATGCTTTTAAATTTTGTAATTATATTAAGGCTGTTATTGATATTGTGTTGTAACTTATCGATCCCCTAGAGTTGTTCATTGGATACTGTGTTGCATAACCCTTTGTTTTCTAGTCATCTAAGCTCAACCCTGGCGAACACTGTTGAAGTGATCGCATTTTCGCTGTCTGTATTGTTAACTTTCTTCGCAACTTCTGTCCTACTCTTCGTTTCTTCGTTATTCTTCATAAATGAACCTTCTTCTAGAATTTGTGTACTTCTTCGCTTCAAGATTCGTATCTCTTCAGAGACTTCTATGCTATGTTTATTTTTAATTAACTTGGGCTCCTTTGGGCAGGAGGTTGCACCAAGATGCCTCCTTTGTGCGACATAAGCAGAGCCACTGACACACTTTAAAAACCGATACAAGGCTTCGTGTGGTGCTGCACTTCAGTTTTCCTACCTCTTAGCCTTTAAATTGTGTGTTCTCTTGTCCCCCTTCCCATCAATTCCCCTCCCTCGCACATGCACAGCCACTAACCCTGGTTAGGCGATCGGGCGTGTGCTATTGAGGGCTAGTTCATTTTAAGCTCTGGTCGGACGCTGTCTAGTATACGCCAATGTAAATGTGCTCCTATACTAGTTACTTGGGGTCTTCAGTCCCGCATGGCTTGTGGGGTAGCTGCCATCATTGGTAGAGATTTTTAAATAATGTAATTTATTTGTCGCAATTCCCTTTAGGTGCTGCCTTTTTTTTTGCATTTTAATTTGGGTGAAGGATTTTCATATTGTAGTTTTTTTATTTTGAACTTCTGAATATCAGTATGCACAGGGCCGATATTACTGTGCTTTGGGTGAGCCCATGCTATCGAGTCTCATTTTAACTAAGGATTTAATTTATGGGATTGCTGTCAGTAAGGACCTCATGTATGTCCTAACTCAACTGGGAGCAAGACCGGCACAACCTGCATTTGAATAGCATGGGGCTTCCTTTCCCCCGGGTGGTGCTAGGGCTCTGATTGACATAGAAGGTCATTAGGGGGCGTGGTCTTGGCTAAGATTGGCTGTTGGGATCATTTGGTACGAATAGCACCGAAGTGTCACTAGGGCTGTGATTGGCTGAGAGCTTAAGCCTCACCCTAGGAGGGGTTGGGAGGGGAAGTGAGGATAAATGAGGGGAATGGGCCCTTTTGGTACAAGTTGTGCCTAAGCACCATGAAGGGGAAGTGTATGTCCCTACCTCCCCTCCTACCTATCTTTATAGCATACCTCAACATATCATACACCTGTAGTCTCTCCTGCCCCCTCCCTCCAGCCAATCCTTATAGCATACTCCAATCCTTATAGAAAACCTCTGTAGCCTCTCCTGTCTTAAAGCATACCCTTCTACCCTCCCTTTACCATATATTATACCTCCTGCATTTAAGCATACCCTGTAGCCTCTCCTTATAGTATACCTCTGTTTATGTCATAACTCTGCATTAAAGCATATCCCCTGTAGCCTCTCCCCTCTACCTTATAGCATACCCTCTCCCCTGTCTTAATACATACCCATCCCTGTCCTTATGACAATCCCCCTCCATCTGTATAGCATACCCACTCATTTCCTCCCTGTCATGACATTATAAGTTGTGGTTCAAGTATTTAGTTCGCAAGATGTCGCTGGTGTGGTGACATGGCAGATGTGCACAGCATAACAAGGTATACGTGAACTTTAAATGTGCACCAGCAAAAGTTTTTTTATCATTACATGTTTTTTTAATCCATATCTGCATCTTACTATTTTTAATTATAACTGCAGTATGTTATCGTTAATTTTTTTATAATAACATATTTTTACCACACAGCTTAAATGACAAGGAACAATGAAATAATAACACACACACATTTCACTTCAAAACTAACATTTATTTTCTCAATACAACAGTACCCTTAAAAACAGATAAACTCACAGCCATATTTACTTTTCCTTGGTCCAGCACAATGCAGTGCTCCATTAGGCAAGTACCTCAGCTGAAACCTTTTACACACACACAGTTGTGTGTGTAACACAACACACACATATCATTGAAGCGCACACTATGTTGTTAGTGTAAAATGCTACACAGATCACAGGTAATAGATTCCCCCTAGTAGGACATGTGCGATCCAGCACCACGCCAAGCATGGATGCTAAAGTGGAAGTCACGCAAACTGTAGAGTAGGCACAGAAGGCGAGCAGCCACAGTGAAGGGATACAGACAACGTCGGTATGCAGAGGTGTGTAGACAGTCCCGTTGTTCACATCCAGAGCATCAGGCTAGACGAGCAGGCATTAGGTAACCACACAGCTCATCAGACAGTCAGGTCGACAGGCGTGCAGACAGTCAGTCAGGCAGGTGGGCAGCCAGACAGACATGAGTAAAGTCTCTACTTTTTATTTCATAACATTAACCATGCGGAGAAACGTAAAAATGATCCCACGGCAAAGTCGTGATACCATCTGTGTTAATGATACGCTTATCGTCAGCTGCAGACAACTCTACTTTGGATACACCTTCCATATACACGTGATCGTGCGACCGGGAATGATACCGAATGCCCCAGACACCTGAATTTTGCATTAAGCATTCTAAATACTCACTAAACATGAGCATGTTCAGCACGTTACCCTTTACACCTTTACGTTTACACATACATTTCTCATCCTGTATGGTGTAAGCGTAAAGTTTGGGAGCAAACCTACAAAGGCGATGATGATGTTGCCACCACACTCATCCTTCATAATGCCCGAAACACTCTTGTTTATGGAAGGAAAACCTTGGCGATTATCTGGTGCATAATTGGAAGTGTCAAAACGTGTGTCCAAATAAGGAGTTATGCGAGCGTACACATCGTGACATTGCACCTTGTAAATCAAACTGTCGGGTTTGCAATACAGCAGGTGTAAGGAGGGCGAAGGAAACATATTTCGCACGAAGTTGTAATGGAAATTGTAAAAGTACAATTTGGAAAGATCTAGAACTGCAACACCGGTGTACACTGGTGTGTTGGAAGGTAATGTCGAGCTTCTCCATCTCGATTAAAAAAAGCTCATTGGCGAGGATTTGTCACCCTTTAAAATGTATGAGGCCCAGTCAGTTCTGCCACACCATATATTGTGTCGTACCGCGAAACGACACGAATATCACGTTCCCGGCGAACATTTTGAAGACACTTTGCCATAAACATAATTGCACATTAATTTTAAAAATACTATTTCTCAAATGCATTCGCAGTCTGAGCACCCTTGTCTACGTTAAACCTAAATGTAGGGCGCCATCCATGCACTATGATCAAAACGCAATACACAGTGAACAGACTGCAGAACAGCACTGTATGCCAGGGAGTGCTTCAGTGTTTATCCGTGTATAATATAATTCTTCTGTGGTTCTAAAGTGAGCAAGAGTTTTTCTGTCGAACCGTTTGGCGGTACACCATTGATTGGTGCAAGTGGCAGATCAGATAGCACATCGTGACATTCCTCTGGGAACATCATATCAACCTTCGCGACGTTGGCGAAATCCCAATGAGAAAATTCATTTGCCGGAACCCACTGAAAATTAGCAAAAGGAAGCTTCGACATCATTGTATGACTGTACATACCATTGATGTCAAAGTAGCAAATGTAGCAAGACAGGAGGGAAGGGTCATAGTCCTCGTCCATGTAAATATTGTTGTTGGCAGTTGCAAGCCTTTTACTCACTTGAGTAATACCGCCTCTAACCTCGTGTTCAACAAAAATATATTTACCAGGGTCGGTCAGCAGCTCTAAGCACAGTTGTGTCTTTGATTAGAGACCATCCCAGGCTAGAGCAAGAGCCGTGACATAAAATGTGGCGTCCACACCGTATACCTCCAAGCAGACCGTCCTGAAATTCTCAAACACGTCTGCTAACAAACATATATCCACATGTGAATACTGCAAGGCATACTCTATTTAGGTGCTGGTCTACCAGTGAAAAACAGTCACAGTTTAAATTCGATAATCTGACATAATATGGTAGAGGAGGCTTCTGAGTGACACCTTCCTAAGCCACTAACTTGTATATTGGTCGCTCCAGGCAAGGCTCAGTCGCGAGATAGCTTCGGAGGGGAAGGGTCACGTTACTCTGCTCCTCAACCACGTGAGTGGTTGACAACCCTCCCCTCTTCCCCTCGGGCAATCTCACACGCTGCCCTTGCAGTGGGCAGCTCGCCCGGCTGATAGCAGAGCTGCTGGTATTCACGTGCAGCATGCCCCTACTACACAAGTGGTACTTTCCGTCACCACTGTCGCGGACATTTCGCATTTGTGGATTTTAAAAATGTATATCATGTTTTGGGAACCGCAACTTATTGACAGCATAACTAAATATTGTATTTCTCTATACTACTATATTGCTGTAAAAATGAGTTTTGCTAATCCAGGTTTACATTTAGTTTAATTTGCTTATCAAAGCGACATGTCTTCTTTATAAGTCAATAACTCTTGTTGGTCATGCAACACTACTTTTAGATTTTCTCTGTTTGTTCATAATTATATTACCAATATGTAATATTACTACTTACCTTTTATGAAATAATTTTCACTTAGATAACACATGGAACCTAAATAGCATTGCATGACACCATGACTCTTAGTCTTACTGCTTGTTACCAGCCATTTTTACTTCACTGGGGTGCACATAAAATTGCATATTTCACGATCCTTCGAAAGTCATAATTTAAAAGAGGGAAAAGACCTTAAATTAAATGATTCCGATCAATTATCAATGTCTGTCAAATCTTTCGGGATAAAGAATTGGTTTTCACTTCAAACTGAAGCTTATGTAAATATCCAAAAAGTGGTTTTAGGATTTTTCGAAATTTGGCTTCCAAGCTGTAAAAAAGGGGAAAGTATTATTTTTAATCTTCTGTATGGCTAGGATACAACTGGCTATCATCGTGACTACTTTAATTGGATACTGTATAAATGGCTATGACAGAGCTTCGCCTCATTCCTCCATATTTATTGAACCAATCGAAACATCGAAGTGCTCATTGTTTTAGATTGATACTTATATAAATATCCCAAATACTATTTAAATATATTTTCGGAAGTCTGACATAAATAGATAAAAAAAGAGTGTTGACTGCAATGAACTTTCAGATATCGATGTGATTTTTGTTTCAGATTGATGCTTATTCTACTCGAATACCTAGTAAGTAATTTCACGAATTTTCGAAATTCCTCATCTAAGGAAATAAAAAGGAATGAAAAGTGATAAAATGTGTTTTCAGTTCATCATCAATATATATTAAATCAAACTGGCTATTGTCATATTTTTCACGTCCAATAGACAAAAGCAAAATAGTCTAAAATGTGATTAAAGGGTTTTTTGAAATTCCATCACTTGGGAGGTGAAAAGACCTGGAATATGTTAGAGATAAATCCTCGAAATGTACCGAACCTGTCGACATATTGCTATATTCACTTTATTTTTGCTTCAGGAAGATGATTAGCTAAGCGGCTGCAAAAACGTTCTTCAGATTTTTCAAAATTCGAACTCTCAGCACAGAGCATGTCTTTTTTAATGAATGATTGATTTTGCTTTGACTGAAGGGGCAATTGTCCTTACTTTCACTTCGCTTGACTAATTATAAAAATATTTAAGATGTGAAATTAAGATTTTTCGAAATTCGACACATAAAGGAGTTAAAAGGGCACAAAATTTTGTTTCTATCATCTGATAATATTTATGTAACTAGTACAGATATTGAAGTGTTCATCGTTTTAGAATGATGTTTAAGTAAATACCTAAAAGGATATGCAAGTTTTTTATTTTAATAAGATAACTTAAATATTAAAAATTGCAACCAGCAAGAAATAAGTTATATAGGGCCTACAGGAGTTTCATTCTACAGTTCTATCGAGACGTGTCATTGTACAACCTCTATGAACCTATAACAATAATCTTTTCTTTTTAAATTAATTTTCATGAATAATTTCGGTGTTACATGGCATGCTTGTTTGTAGCTCCGGTCTGTTGTTCCGGAGGTTCTGGGATCATTTTCCATTCAAAGCTGAGCAAACATGCAATTCTGACACAAAAACTACAAGGCAGGTGAAATTAGTGCAATTTGGATGAAGTCTTTAAAAAGTGGTAAAAAGGTTATGGAGTCTACTTTCTACTGAAGTTCCGCAACAGAAACAGCCCATATGTATCACCTCATTAACCTCAAAGTTGGGGTACCAAATACGTTAATATTTCTGCGAAACATTTTTCCGCCAAAACTCCCTAATAGCACTAACCTCAAGTAAAGGTTTTAAAAAAACAAATATGATTTTGAGGGCACCAATGGTTGTTCTCAGGGGAAATTAGTCTTCATACCATGTAAACTACGTATTTAATTAATTTACTCTCATACATTTAAGAGTCTGTAAATACCCTACAACGTCAACTTTACTGTGACTATAAATAAGGCGCAGGTGAAATCGCTGTTACTGACAGCGACAAACTCACACTGCTTTTCGCGTGGACAGCTATAGCTATATATCATGCTGCAGAGTTAACTCAACTATTTTTAATCGTTACTTCAACTAGTTTTTTGTCATGTAATTTTCCTTCGCCTAATTTTTTTACCATTGAATTTCGTTAGTTTTTTTTCAACACCAAGCATTAAATTAAACGACGTTAGTTTTTTTAACACTAACCATTAATTTATGAGCTATAAACCATTCATTTATATTAACAAAGGTATACTTATTTTCCTAGAATGGGCACCACTGTTCTCACTGCTTACTAAACTGTTTGTGTCATCAGCATATGAAACAACATTACAGTTTGTTATATACTTTCCCAGACCATTAACATTATTTAAAAACAAAATAGGACCCAGTATACTTCACTGTGAAACATCAACATCACATTTTTGGGAGATAATAGATGACTTTCAAAATAATTATTTTCATTTGGGGCGTTCGTTGCGACTAATTGTGATTTACTATAAAGATAAGATTCAATTCCTTTACTTCGTATAATGAGATCTTCCAGTTTATTAAGAAGTATGTTGTGGTTCGCTTATAGTTGCATACTTAATTACAACCATTTTCATGTAAATTATTTCAAAAACTTACCACAGTGGTCAGACAGACCACATTCAAATATCTATATTTTAATATTTATCGTGTTTATGTTACTAAACATAAGATCAATTGAGGAATTCTAAGTAATATATGTTGTGGGAGCATGTATTAATGATGTCATATCAATTCCAGTAAACAGTTACATAACTCTCTTAAAATAGATTGGTTTTTTGAAGGTCAGTGTTTACATCACCACACACAATTAATAGAAATTTTGTTGGTCAACTGTTTTGTGTTAGTTAATATTAATTTACCAAGTTAGTCACGGAAATCAATTTCCAGCAACAATAATATTTAGCCCAGGAAAACAGTACTACACATAAGCTAATCATATACACGTGATAAAAATTAGGGAAGACAACATCGCTATGATTAAAGTAAAACATTTAACAACAAAAAAATGTTACATAACAATTTTTGTAAAAAGCAGTAACGCATCTAACGGGATGTGGTTACAAACATTTCACCAGAACATTTGTTATGCGATTTCCATCATATTAATGAAATACTGTTAAAATAATACCTAACTAACATATAATCAAATAACTACAGTAAAATACAAAATAAATTACTTGGACATATAAACATGTCTATGTGAATAACATATTATGGAATACATCTTTAGTAAACCACTGGGATAAATCCAAACACTTGATTTACAATGTACAATTCATTACTTAAGCAGAGAAAAATGGAACACATAGAAGGGTTACGCCCCTCTAATGATAGATTCTTCTTTAAGCCTAGAGTGTATGTATGAATTCGTTCCTTACAATTTTCGTGTAAGCAGACTTTGAGTAAACAGAAGTACTCTACAATTTTCACAAGTACTTTTTTACGTTAAATTCATTTTGTGCGTCCATAGAACTGTCACAAAAAAATTCGTCCAAAATTATTGCACTACATTCAAATATTTTCTTTCAAAATTTTGTACAAATTTCAACAGTCTTATACACAATTCCCGAGTATTATTCTGCACAATACTACCGTAAAGTATTATACATCACACAGTAATTTATAACAACTTCGAAAGGTAATACACAACTTGCACAAGTATTATACAACATTAAAAGTGGACATGGTAGTAGCTGCTTAGACTTGCAAATTAACACTGTACAAACACAACATTACAAAATACGGAACATAAGTAGGTATTTTTTACAAAATACTTAAAATACAAGAATAATAATTTAAATTCCTTTCGTACCCAGTTCAATATGAGGAAAGCAAAGTTCAAACAATTCTACTGGACTTCCTCCTATCTACAACAGACAAACAACCCACAGCTATTACAAACCGACTCAGGACAATTTCATTTTATCATACACATATATGTTCGTTGAAAAAATAATACATAATACCTAATTGAACTTGACAATGATTAGTACTATAATGTCAACATGTGATAATGTAATCAGGTTTATTATAAAATGTATTATAACTGTAAGGTTGGAAATTTTGACAATGTAAAAATTTGGTCATTTTCTTAAATAAAGTAGGCATCTGTAAATTGCAATGTATTGTGGATTGTTTCCACCATACATATACGGTCATTGTTTTTAAATATGTAAAGATTTCTGAGCATCCAAATTGTATTTTGGCTCTCGAATACCTTTTCCTTTTGCAACATTTGGGTCTGCCATTTCTGGCAACAAGCACTGCAAGTAAAACCTTCCAAGTTTTCCAAGCATACTATTTTTCCAAAAATGTGTGTCTTTGTACACTTCTTTAATATGTATTGGCTCGTTCAAACTTGACATAACAATAAAATAGCAGACACTCTGATCTGTGATATTCAGTTCCCCTTGCACCTGGTAGTAATGTGGTTCCTGCGAAGCTTCAGCTTTTCATCTACATTTAGTTCTAAAAAGAAACCTTTCTTCTGCTTTGCAAATGATTTTAACCCAACTTCCTTTGCTGAAGGAACACATTTCACCTCGATGATTGCATCTTCTCCTACCAAGCCACCTGGACTTGCTCCCAAATAACCATTATTTAGGTCTACAAATAAACTGCACTGTTGAACACACAGGCCTGTTTCTTCCTCGAACAGCTTTATCGCTAAATACTCGTTGCGGCGGCCGCCTTACCATATTTGAACACGGAGTCGAGTCTTTCCTCTTGCATACTATCCCAAAATTGCTGGCAGTCAGTCACACATGCCTCAAGTCATGCCAAAGACCATTATCTGCTTGGCCTATAGTGTCTTGCATTATTTGGTCACGTTCAGGCACTGTCACTTGTAGTTTCTCAATGAATTTTTCACACTTTCTCTACACCTCCTCTTCGTCATCTGTATGTGGCCCATAATTCAAGTCGGGTGGGTCTGAAATTTTTTCGACGTTTGGCGCTAGGTGTGGTGTCGTAGGTGAGTCTTTTGCGCTTAACTGTGTGGTACTGACGGGTCTTTTTAACTATAGATTTCTTGTAAGTTTGCCCAGGACCTTTGCCCGTCAGTTTCTTGAATGGACTTGCCTCCCATTTATAACCCTTCTGAAAACTTAAACCAGCGACGTTACATAGACGCTGAAAAGAACCTCTCTGAGTAAAGTTGATTCGTTTCCCAGCGTTGTATTTAGCGAGTAGGCTCATAAAATGTTCTGCAGCGTTGCTAGTCTTGTCTTGAATTAATCTTGGAGCTTTGGCAGCTAACCTTTATGTGTAGCTGTCCATCTGCTCCAGTTGATGGAGATGACCTGTATAATTCCTTATACAACGATTGGCGCACACGATTTTATGTATATTCCGTCCATATGACACATTTTGCATGAGTCGTGCATATACACTCGCGTCTCCGTCACCAACAAAATATTTGTACCTGACCCCATGCATTATTTCACTATTGTGGAATCCTTCCACAATAATGTCTTGTTCCATAGCTGTCGACAATCTACATCTATCCCAATTCTTAGAACACATGTGCGGCTGTGCGTCAATATGCTGGTTGGCTGCCCTTTCGCAAATGCAACAATATTTGTTTCGAACGCCGATGAACAACAATTTTCCTGTACGTTGTCCAATAATAATGGTCTGCAATAAGATTGAACAGGTTATTAATCAGCATTGTTTACGGAGTAATATTATTGAACATACACTGTTAATATGTACAAACAATATAAATAATTGTAATTTAATTTTTTCGGTATCTTTATAATTTACAGAATGGTAGTCCTTGGTGTGATTTTGAACTCGTACAAACTTTTCAAAATCAAAATTATACATAAGTATGCTTATATTAACTTACATAAAAATTAATATAAATAAATAAATTCTTGTGGGAGCACTGATTCAACTACACAGCCATCTTTGTCAATCCACTACCTTAAAAGGGGCAGTATTTCATTGCATTACATAATCTAAATTACAATGAGAAATAGATTAAACGTTCGGCATTCATGGCTAATTTTCTTTAGATACAGCTTCACGATTATTTCTGAAATTTGGTCTCACTGACACTGACATTACATTTTATTTTGATATACTACAGTAACATTAACAGACAATTTGTGTAAATCGCTTTAATACATCTCTGTACAAAAAAAAATTTAATGTCTGCTTGTTTTGAAAATGATTTTCTGAGATATGAGGAGTGGTGTAAATGGTAGTCGCCTATTATATCACAACTCCTGTATTAGATTTGTCTATACTGAGTTATCATGCATAAACCTTCATATTTTTTTAGTTAAAATAGGATGAAATGTCCCTGAGATATAACATTCGTAAGACTACATTTGTAATGTAAGCTATTGCATCAAGGCCAAAAATAGCACTGCGATAAAAACCTATAAAATCGTACTGTAGTGAAGAAATAGTATCTGTGATTTATCGCGAAATTTCGCAGTTGCGATATACCGCAACAAAATTATCGCATGCGATTTTTTAAAATAATTATAGCGTTATATGCGCATTAACGCGCTCAACCCTACTTTGAGACTGTCCAGTCATATCAATAAATATGTTATGTGTTGTATGGTCAAGATTAACTGTACAAAAGTCTGTAAACACTGCAGTAAGGACGTTATCAACAATACGTGAATTTATCTTCAAAAAATATTTATAACTTCATAGAAATTGCTTTTTAATCCAATAAATATACCTAATATTTCATATTATAGTGTGTATTTAATTATTTTTGTAACACGTACCATATGCAACATTCACTTATGGCCAAAAAAAATTAAATGTAAAGCAAATACTTGCATGTTGATAACGCCCTTACTGCATAACACCGTCAATATGTAACAATCCACCAAGAATTAGAAATATATGTAATTTAGCAGCATAATGCTCACATCATCAATTAGGTTAATTTAATTTATCACTATTATTCTTTTTATGGTGCAAATGTATGCATTGTGAAATACATATAAAAGGAATGTTACCTAGCGTAAATATCTGTCAAAATAAATTACTACATAATTTGATAAATATGCAGACAGTGAACATACCACACCAGAAGAAGCATTATAGTTGTGGCCGTAGCTTCTCTTACTCTAGCCTCCGTCCAAAACCACTGAAATGAATGGAACTCCATCTTCATCAACATCGCCAGTCTCGACTGCTAACTTACGTTCTTCTTCTCCTGCCTCAACCAAGGAATTTTGAAGATGTTCCTTCTAAACCTGTAAGGTATATTTATTAAAATTAATAATAATAACATTAATAGCTCCCCTTTTAAGTAACGAAAATATTGACTTTATGTGAAAGAACATTAGGTTGTATACCTTTTCTATTTTGTCTTCCTTTCGTATGAAAGTTGTTTTGCACATCGCAGGAATATCCAGCACATTCTCTAATTGTGATAACCCAATGCCTGTAGTGACTGCAGCCCATGCTGCCGCCAAGTTCAAGGAACAATCTGTATCACCTTCATTGTTTATAACGAAATTTCTTCTGCACATATCACACTGAAGTGTCCATTCACACGACAAACCTTTCCGTACTTCTTTAATAAAATGAATATTTCCAGGTGCCAATTTCATTATGGCGTTTCGGTAGACTTAACAATTTGGGGATAACAAAACCTGGTTGGGAAATTCTGTTTCCATTAATGCTATCCCAAGAACTGTCTTCCTTTCCAATCTCAATAATCAGTGGAGGCAGATCGTCTTCTCCAGTAAAACCAGTCATATAGGGTATATTACTCTGCTCCTTGGCATCATCTCTGTGTCTGTGAAATCAAAGAACACATTTGTTTAAATGCATGGCAGATACTAATTACTGAACTAATAAAAAAAACAGAACACTATTAAAATATTTTATGTGAGCTGTTTAGCATTATTTAATATAAACGAGAATTATTTCAACTGAAGCTTACAACAATCTCAGTTACTGATTACCTTACAAAATAAAAAATTTCATGAAAATATGTTCTGTGTAGTGATTACCATTATGCGTATTTAATACGTACAAGAATTACTTCAACTAAAGTTTACAGCAATCACAAACTGTCACTTATTACTGCACAAACATACAAAAAACTGTTCTCCAAGAAAATATTTTGTTTAACATAATTTGGTATGTACGAGAATTATCACTTCGACTGAAACGTAGGGCAATCTCAGTGAACTTTATTATTCAATATGTGACTATCTGCACAGAAAATTTGGTAATATATTCCGAAAAACTCAGTAAGCAAGACTGGAAGAACGGTATTATATATCAATTGCATTTGTATTCGTTTATAAATACCCATATTTCTATGACACTTCTGTCTCATTGGGAAGGGAATAAGGATGGCAGGAAAACATAATCTGATGTCGAGTGGTCCATGCTTCGAATACCTGCTATTTGACACGCCAACATATGCTGTTTTCCTTTAAACTCATTTATTCCTACAATCGCCACAGTTTAGTTTGATAGGTCGTTGCTTAGTTTATCGAAACATTTAATACTTAGGAAAATTTTTATTAATTTCTTGTAAGCACAACTGGCATTTTATACTCACTACATAGCAATTTGTCGATCTTCTCTTGATCTGGCAAAGTCACACAAGCCAATGAAAAAACAAATAATTAATATAATATACGTATTGTTTTACGCTTGCAAGGAATAAAATACGACACATAGGCTATGTAATAATGATTATACACACTTTTTTTTTTCAATTTGTGTAGTCAATTTACCACCACATCCATTTTCTCCATCACTAGGTCCAAAGAAGTACTGAAGTTGGTATTAAGCGGGTAGAGGTCAGCGTCAGGAATCTAAGGCTCTGGATAAGAAACGGGTTTGAGGGAGGGCAGGGGGTCATCTTGAACAGCAGTGGTCGAGTGGTTATAAAGTGTACTAGGCGACCGGGTTTTATTACCTGTCGCCTGCATTTCCGCATGTAGTAATAATTTTTATAGTCCCTGTACTCTTACGTTAGAGCTTGTGTAAAGAAATACGTGTGGGTTAATCGTTCGTGATTAGTCTTCCTACAAGCACTGATAGTATGCTTCTGAAAGTAGCTCCTAATTATAAAACTTAATCATTGCATGTCTTTTTCTTATCAAGGAATGAAAAATATACTTCGCGCGACATGTTTTACAACCAGGTGTGTATTTTCTTACATTTATCATTTACCACATTGCTTTGTAAAACATAAGGCCAATCGTTATCTGTAATCCACAGGCGCCATGAGCAGTGAACAGTCTTATCCCACGGTTATTGAATGCAGTCTTGCTGTCGTGTTGACGAGCCGGGTCTCCTACCTACCTGACAGTTTCAATAGAGCAGCATGGCGATTCGCGGTCAAGAATCGTTCGCTAGTGTCGTGAAACATGCTGAGGTGAAAAGTGGTGGAAAAATAATCGATCTGAATGATTTTAGTTATCTTTGTCAACGTCAGACATTACTTTGTGGAGTAATTAGCTGCTATTACAGCTCAGATGACCGGTGTGTGTGTGTGTGTGTGTGTGTGTGTCGCAGGTATTTTCAGTGCGCGAAAGTAATTCTTTTGACACATGGAAATAAGAGGTAACGGGAATAACGTGTGTTCGGTAAGTGTTGTGACGGTTTTGTTAAAACTGCTGTGCATAGTAAAGTTCTTTAATTTTTCTTTACGTAACGAAGCCCCATCTGTCAATAAAGTGCTTGTTGTTGTAAATGCTGATGAGCAACGTAAGTACGTAAGTAACATAATACATGAGTGATGTGTGTTAGGTCTATTGTATGGGTATTAGATTGACTTGTAGCCAGCCATCAACATAGTTCTAACAGCGACCAGCCGCTGGCTTTCCCGGAGGGATAATATGGACCTCGCCTGTTTACATCCAGAATAAAGTAAGAATGAAAGCACTGTAGCCAATGTTGTGTTTCTTGATTGCAAGCTGGCCTCATTGCTGTTTAGCAAACATGATCCCATAGTGAGGGATAAGTTAGTAAATGTCTAAATATATAATAATTTTTATGGTCGTTTCTGTAGTACTTACCGAATTGCATCTTGGCAACCTTCGTTTTTCTTCTTCAAAGTTGTAGCAGTCGTTAAAGCCTTCTTGGTCTTCTTCTTACAATAGTAAGATTGTCGTTTTTACCCATTGCGTATCACACAGACAGATTGAGTCCCTACACAACAAAAAATATCTTGGCAAAAATGCGCGCGCGGCTTTTTTTTTTTTAGCTCACCTACTGTTTGATAACTAGGCAACTGAACAGCATTAGACTATACAGACCGACCGAACACTTTGATCCCCTCTTTGGCTAATGGGAGTAAAAATACCAATCAGATGCGAGAATACTGGTTTGGTAGTATGACGTAATGGGAGGTGGTGGTAGTTTTTCCTGCTACTCGTATTCCCGACCTATGGGTAAGATTGGGCCCTCGAGCCGCAAGTATAGCATACATTCTGTTCTGCACAAAAATATATATATTTCTACATAAAAATACACCTTATGTTGGTATAAATAATGTAATCCTTACCTTATTACAAAAAACTTACATTATCATGCTATTAATAAGACTAGTAAGAAAGTTAAGCACAGACCTGGTGGACGAGAGGTATAAATAATAGTTCATACACGTTTCATGAAATTACATTTGACTTCAAATCTCGGTCGATGTGTGATTTTTTTATGCTGTAGTACGATGCGTTGCAGTATCATTTAACATATAGTTTGGTGAAAAACTGTCGTCTTTACAATATAAATAACAAAAAATATATATTATCACAAGAGTAATCATTTAAGGGTGCGGTCTACAGCAATTTTTTCACAATTTTTCTTATTTTTATTTGTACCAGATTTTTTTCTTATCTTAGACTCGAAATGTGACTAAATTTGGCTCTTATGAAATTTTATTATATCTCATAGTTTTCGCATAATGGCTTGTTAAAGTCTTATTTTGCATGTTTCTGTTTTAACGACTACACTAAAACCAACTGTTATACCAAACTAAAAAAAATCATAGTGGATAAAGATATTGCAGGCTACAATGTCATGCTTATGAAAATAAAGAATAAAAATTATTTGTATTTTTTTAAAAATCTGAAACTAAAAATAAAAACTTTTAAAATGCAATAATTTATTTTTATTCCAAATAAATTTTATTCTTTATTTTTATGAGCATTATATTGTTGCCTGCAATGCCTTTATCTACTGTGATTTTTTTGAGTTTGGTACATTAATTGATTTTTGTATAGTCGTTAAAATGGAAACATACAAAACATGACTTTAACAAGCCATTACGCGAAAACTATTAGGGATAAAAAAATTTTATAAGAGCCAAATTTACTCACGGTTTGTGCCTAAAATAAGAAAAAAATATCTGGTACAAATAAGAAATAAAAAAATAATGATGATGAAAATTGTAGTAGACCACGCCCTTAACACATATTACACATATGAAACTCATATTCTGTCTAATAACATACTATTAAATTGATGACGACTGATGAGTTTAGTTTAAACGCCCGCCATAATCAGCGCGTGTAGCCCTACATACACGACGGCAACGCTGCCTAATGCAGTCAGCCATCATAGTCGATAGCAGTGTTCCGAGCGACTCCGTGTGCGCTCTGTTGAGAGCAGCAGAACTAGAGACCACTGATTTCGTTGAACGCCTCCAGCGTTTTAATGACTACGTCGATACTACTCTGTATGTAACCAATATCAATATGTAGAATTAAAGACAGAACATTACTTGACAAGGTTACGTCGACTTTAACATGTTCTGAATTTATTTAGACTGTGTTTTGTCATTAGAAAGATTAGGTTTTGTGATAAAAATGCTCATCTACAGATGTAAATAATAATTTAAAATATTTATTTTACAAACAAAGTTTTCCTAGGCACCATTCAAAAGTACTACTTATACAGTTTCATTTATGATTAAGATCAACTATGCCACTTAATTTTACGTGCGTGGTCGTTAAAACGCAACGCTTCTGCAAATACTTACAAATGCTAACTTTAAAAAAAAATTTGGGCTTATTTAATTACTGTGCTATTTTATGTATGTGTCTAAATGTGGTATGACAGTCATTTTATGTGTAGAAAAATATAAAACCCATCAACTTTAATTAACAACACAATTGCTCATCAAAAACTTAAATAATTTCCCGACAGATAGTCTACCGCACCCTTAAGCTACCACAGTTGAACGCATTCCAGACAGCCTGAGCGTGCACGTAATCGCTCTCGCTCACGTCCTCGCCTCGCATTACATTGTAGAATGTGTTCCTAAGAGCTAGGGAAGTCTCACATAGATTTTCCATAGACCGCACGTGGTCGTTTGGAAATACCCCCTTTCTTTGCGCCAAATCAAACTGAACGTCATCTGGAAACTGCGCCCGGGTGAGTTTTAGCTGGTGCGACAATAGATTAACAGCTAAAGTTTCCAGCGATGCGGTCAAGAAATTAAAAGAATCTATAAACCTAAGTCGTACTGCGCACATGCCTCCTTGTGCAGTGTTCCTATAGGGAATATGTTTTGTGATACACTTGTCACTCTTCATAGTGTTCCCAATGACTTCGATTTTGCCTGTGTTTTCCACGGCGAGAGGCCAGTGGACGCATGAGAAAATTACCGTCATAATTTTGCATGTTGTGGAATACAGCTACAAGCTGATTCTTCGCCAGACGGAACTGTAAGTTGCACTTGTTGTGTGCGTATCCTTTAAGTATACCAGTCAGGTGGTCATGGTCAAGTACAATTTTGTCTGTAGCATTATGCAAGTCATTCTTGCAAATGTGACATTTAGTCTGACTCACGAGCCGGACCCTATCGGTCGCAATCAGCGCCTTCTTACCTACATCTACTTTGTAAATGTCACATACATATTTTGTCAGCTCGATAAGTTTAGCCACAAGAAGCTCCATACAAACCTCACCCACAAATGTATGGTACTCTGTTTTGCTAGCAACATAACAACACACTAACAAAACAGACACAGTGTACGGTACGTATTTATTCATAACCGTCGTGCTAGAACCGCCATCTTGTGGTATGCATGTAGCCATGGGCTGCAAAAAAAGTTTCAGTGTCGCAATATGCTACAAAACCCGTTCTCTGCTTCTCAGAAAAGTTTGTGAATTCAAGCCACTTATCATCCTGGCTAGGGAATGTAGCTCATACAGCAGTGTTGTTTACACTGCTTAGTGTGTGCAGTGAGTTTGTCTTCGATCGTAAAATACTGAAGACAGTACTGGCAAATCCAAATTTTTCCTGTATGTTTCAACTGATTGTGCACAAGGCGAGCTAGATTGTTTATTCTTACAAGGTGTAAATAAGCAGTACATTCACTGGCACTGTGTCAAAACATTTACGTGGCACTCTCTTCGCACAGGAGATTTGTAAACAGGAACTATGCGAGTGTCCGTCGCATTAGCGGAAGTTGCGTCAATAACATTTGTGTCTTTGTCAACGCAAGCTTACACAAATATTATTCATCTCCTTGAAATGTGACACCTGATATAGCATCTTAGGGAAAGTAATACCAGTCGTCTTAAATACTGTCCTAGGTTCAGGGTAAGATGTGCATCTATCAGCATTGCATGGTGCGACACACAAACCCGCGACCACACTGTACAAAAAGCAGTCATTGGTAGGACAGTCTACATTGATGCAAGCTTCCCTATTGCCAATAAACGCAGGGACTTTAGTATACACATTATTCTTTCCTAGTCTGTTCCTGAAACGTACATGGTAGAATTACCTATGGATTGTTTGAAAAGCGGTAAATCTGTGTACGTAATACTGCCTTCACTCCAAGTGATGTGATAATTTCTCATGAGCCACACATTCGTGCATTTACATTTATCATTCAAAGCAAACCAGGAAAATGGCACTTTTAGCGTAAATGATTTTGTCTCAGCTTTCAGTTGTGCTACACATACTTGCTTTACAATAAACCCGGAACATCAGTAGAACCCCTGTACGTTACAGAACCTGTTCTCTGCTCAGACGTTCGCACGTATATCCTACGTCAATACTTTTACGAGTTTGTCTCGGGCAGTATAAGAAATAAGTCTAGCGTGTAATATAAGGGCAAAAGCTTGCGTTTGGAGGAAAATTATGTCAGCTGTAATTTCTATTCGCGAATCAATAATGTTAGAGTTTAATGTTTCATTTTGTTTTGACACGTCAAATACAAATAACAGTGCTTTTCAACGTAGTCAGTAGGTGCTAAAGTTGGAGACGGCTCTTGTCAATACTAAGCAGTTTGAAATGCTCTGTACATTTCATAAACAATTAAAAATTCACTGGTGGTAAAATTAACATTGAAATCGGAATATGGGTAACATTCGCTGTTGAGATACAGTTTAATGTTTTTTATGTTGCAGTGATCGAAAAGCGATCTGTCTCTAGTTACGTTATTTTGGCGATTAGATTGGAAACCGATTATCACAAATCTCGGTTTCTCTGCGGGGAAACTTGATTTTACATTCCATACAATTGTACGCACAGTAGGCAAAGTACGATAGCTTTCTAAACTCCAGGAGCAGAACGCAACTGTCACGTCTTTACCTCTCTCAACATGTTTCAGTAAACGCACATGTTCTCGCGTATTTACAACCACGTGCGGCACTAACCATTCTACTGTCTTTAGTTCTAACATGACAATCTCTTCCAAGTCACCTATGGGATACATTGCATTTGCTGTAGTATTTGTTAACAGTAGAACCAGTTCCTGTTTAGCATTAAGGATCACCCGGTTATAATCTTCAGCGAAGCCGAGCAACATTTTTAGTGAAAAGACTGCTTCGTATATTCCTCCAGGGTTTATGTTCAACTTGAAATCATCTTTATCAGCCCAACCAGCTGCTTTGTAAGCTTGTTTTTCGTACTTACCATCAGAAATGTAATTATTTATTTTCGAAGTAATACCAACATCTCTCGATTGGTCAATCTCCACACCGTTCAATGCATGGGCTATACGTTCAAACAACTGCAAAAGTCCGTTTCGAACGATACTCGTGCAGTGTTCTCCCCAGGCCAATTTTGCCGGGCGCCCCACCCGGCTAAGAAACGGACATTCCCATCAACACCATCAAGCTTATTCCATGATGCACCCAGCTGATCTCGTGAACCACCCAGCTCTAAATTTTTGCTGGGGAGAACACTGCTCGTGTGTAGGACATTAGTTCAGTCAGCTTTCTTAAACGTTCCTCGCAGTCTTATGTGCGACTTGCAAGGCAACATGCATATGTCTTGATTCTGTGTACAAATCCTTATTTCCGATGGAAGAAACATACGGACCTGCTCTAAACGGTTCATATATATACATATATATATATATATATATATATATATATATATATATATATATATATATATATATATATATATATATATATATATATA
>PNEQ01032031.1:0-16082 GCA_003012365.1 Medauroidea extradentata
GCACAGCGGGGTTGCCTACGCTGAGTTTTCATTGCGCTCCCCTACGAAGACGGTACATTTCCGCCTACGGGTTTATAGTTAAAAAGTGCTTGTTTTGGCTCGTACTACCTGCCCTCAAGCGTTGTATCATGAATTAATATACACCCTGTATATATATATATATATATATATATATATATATATATATATATATATATGTGTGTGTGTGTGTGTGTGTGGTAATCCGTTCACTATTGAAATAGCAACCCAAAGTAAAACAGGGTATAATCAAAGTCTGATATAACCTTTTCCAGATTACAATAAGATTTCAAAACGTTTCTTCTTTCTCAAGTACATATTGACTTCAAAACTTCCTAACGACATTTAAAAATCAATTCTCAAGCAACAAAGAAAATATAACAGTCTGTTACTAGCCCGAAAAAAAAAAACACCAATGGAAATCACACCCAACATGTGTATAATACTTCTGAAATGACAGGCTACAAACGATACCCCCGAAAGTTATGTAACCCAAACCACCTGTCAAGAAACGTGTCGAACAACCTTAATTTACGGCACCGCGAACTCGAGACAAACACTCTTAATTTTGCGTGATCGCACATTTAACAATAAATCCCCTTAGGCTATGCATTACATAGAACCTCCATCGGGCATAGTAACAGTCTGCCTCCAAATTAAATGAATACATAACTTAGACCATCCTAACGCCCGGCCATCTATGCCTTCTGTGTCTGGCATCAGTACTTACACCAGCTCTGCCACCTCCCCTGAGTTCCTTGACCAATGGTGAAACATCTCGCAAGTTCTTGGAGAAGGTAGTAGAAATCGCAGGGCCAAGGCGGACATGCGGCGACACCTTGAAACACAACCGCAGTTGGCAATCCTAGAGAGCGTCGCTCCCGCCCTGATGACATCAAAGAGGCTCGTCAAATCAGCAGACAGGCGGGCGCTCAAAACAGCTCCGGGCTTCGGCAATCTTCGGCAAGCTCCGACACCGTGTTCACACTGACCACACCAAGCCAATGAGCGCCGGGCGCACCGACGTCATCACAACCAAACAGTGTTAGCGAAGGCGTGGAGTACAACAGCAAACATGCCCCGCGTCACTTTGCTGCACGAAGTCTTGAAGCTACATCGAGAAAATCGGGGCTGCCACCTACCATGCTGGTATAGCAATCGTTCTTCGCCGTGCCTCAGTCAAACGTGCAACAGCAAGGTAGAAATAAAATCTCAGCATACAAATTCCCCCTCAAGTGATGCATAACGTAGAAAACAGACGTAAATATAAACATAAATTGCAGAAATTAATGCAGGCGTAAAACTAGCAGTTGTTATGTAGGCTGACTTAGATGAGACACTCGTCTCAGTGAAAGGTATTTATCTTGGCCCATGGCACGATTAGGTTCAACTTTTTGGCCATAGCTTCAAAAACGGTTGGTTGCCCGTGACTTAGAACCTTCCTACCACTCTTTGAATTCTCATGCGAAACCATCTGAACCAGAGTAAACCTGTCAGTCAAACTCCGTCAAAAATATGTGACCTAAAACATTCACGTTTACTCTTAGGTACAAATTAGAATTCACAGATCTCTAAGTTGATGTCACGTTTTTCAATTGGCCGTTGATTTATTTAACACCTCCTGGAGGGCTCTCATTAAAACAAACTAAATGATATACAGCTGATTACCTCGAAAAGATGTTTTCACCACTTTGTTTCATAGACTTGCATACCTACTTGCAAGTTTGTTACGTGGTTAGTGATTGGATGTTCTTTCAATTCTCATCGTCTTGGGGTTCTACCCGCGAATCTCTGGCGTGTGGTGCACTGAAAAAAAAAGTATAGTTGCAGGTACCATACTTCTGTTAAAATAGGGACAATAAAACAGTTTGGTTATCGGTACTACTCTCAACAGTTCCTTCAACAATCGGTTTTGTAGAAGAAACAAATATATTACACACCAAAAGGTAACTTCTACAGAACAGATTGTTGAAGGAACTGTCCAGAGTAGCACCGACAACCAAACTATTTTGTTCTCCCTATTTTAACAGAAGCTTGGTACCTGCTACTATACTCTTTCTTACAGTGTGTCCCAGTAACCTTGTTCTGATTGGCGCAGGCGAATAAGTGACTACGCTGCTATTATTTTCACATATACCAGGGGTCCCTTATAATAACCAATCAACTAAATGCACGCCCAGTCGTTTGGTATAACTATGTCAAAGTGAAGCCAATCTTCAACTGGTGTCTGCAAGAGGACACATGTATTATTAGAAGCTAGTCTTCATATATGTGAACCTAAGAACCACTTCGGTCTCTAATATTAAGAAAAGACACTGAAATGTCGCAGATTCAACAACCTGTCAGATGAATTATACTATCACGTGTACACTTTGTTCTCAGGTATTTGTTAATTGGCTGGACAAAGAAATAGTTTCCGATTTAAATACATTAAACAAAGCTTTGCAGGATGGTGGGGTTTTCGACTGCATTACGGAATTTTTGAGAAAATTGCTAAACAGGCTAGGATTTCATTGGAAGGCGTATCAGTTAAGTAGAAAGATCGGCCTGGTAAGGACCCTCAGTCGGCCAAATCAAACACAGCCAAAGCTTTTAAAGGAAGAATCCATAATTCTAAAACATTTTTTAACCTAAAAAGAAGGGCTTATTTTAACAAAGCCTTTTGGTTTTGGAGGTTTTCACACAGAAGTTTTCCAACTGTTGACAACAGCGAGTGGCGTGACTGTTATCTAAGAAAGAAGCAATTGGCGGGAGGGGGAACGCAAAAAGGGCAGAATGCCCCGGATCTCTTACATTAAAGTCTGAGAAAAAACCAGATTCTTTTATTTTATAGCTGTAAAATACGTCTATATTAACAGTGATACTATTTTTATACTTCTGTAAGAATCCATAATTTACTTTTCGATGTCACTCACGCTAACAAGTTTACAATAATTGAACTCTGTTTATAGCGAAAAAAATTTTGCCCCAGTTATCTTCCTTTGTAAACGTTGACTGCCGATTGCAAAGCAGCTATAGGCCAACACACCCATCCTAATTGCATACTACGATGCAGCTCCTGCCCAAAACTCTCTCTCATACTTACAAAATACGAGTGTTAGGATGACTTGGAGAGGCTGCCAAAGCCCGTATACCATGTCACAGTATCTTTCTCTGCCGCTCGGTACAACCTAGTCAGTTAACTTACGAATGTGACTATATACAAGTTGATCTCTAAAATATGACGTACTTACGCATTTATTAGTGCACATCCGCAATTCTGCTTCGTGGTAATTGGCTGCTTGTCTTTGAGAAGAACCATATCTCATTAGACTGAGCCAATTACAATAACGTTCCTGCAAGACCACAAGTGAGATTTGCCGGTAGAATCCCAAGGCCCGTGAGAGTTTAAATATCAATCACTGACCACGAAGCAGAACTGCAGATGTGAACGTGAGGCGCCGAAACAAAGTAGGGCAAAATTATTTTCGCGAATAACAGGGGCCCCTAATAATTAGATATGAAGTCAGCAAATATTTTTTCTTAAAAATTGTATACATACATTAAATTCCCAAAACAATTATATGTCCCAGGCACCCAAAAACCTTGCTGCGGGCCTGCTGTTTGCATGCTGTTCTTCTGTAAACTTTATTTGTATAGTTATAGTACGTGTTATAAGTGATTTTAGCATGGATGTATGATGAAATGTTATCCAGCCATTACTACATTATATAGTCGCTGCGTTACATCCGTATTGCATTCGTGTAAATCAGACTGTCATTCCATCACCTTGGCTTTGAGGGGAGTTGTCAGCGTGGTCACACAATCTCCTCCGAGCGCTGGGGGGAGGATAGGGGAGGGCCAACATGCGCGCAGCGATAACATACTAAGTTCATATTTAACTTGTTGTACTATATCAACAACTAACCATAGTGTGAGCACAAAGTGTGAAGCTATATCAATTAAATTATGATAACTAAAGATGATGGTTTATCGCGGGTAAACTTGACAGTTTGCTGGGTTCCAATGCACGTTTGGCTTATCAAAAGATACCTGGATTTCGCTCGTAGGTAGAGCTGTTGCTCTATTTGGCTGAGCCAATAGGAATCCCGTTATTGTAATTCTTGATGCCTATTATTGGTCTGCAGATGGCTACGTTGTATCAGACGTACATCACCCAATGTTACATTTTGCAAGGAACTGCATCCTTGTCAAGGCTATGTTGGTGCATCATCTGATCATCTAAAATGATAATGTTATAAAATTGTAACACATTTTTATATAATAGAAGATTCTACTTGTGTGTAATGATTAATATTAATATGTACGTTATTCCGATTTTTGTTAAATTACCTGGTTTGGTGTTCTAATTAACCCCTCCTCCCAAATATACGAAGTAAAATCCTGCTTAATCTCCAAGACATTGAAACCAATTGGTGTAAACATCTTTTAGCCAAAACTTGTAGCTCTAAATACGTGTTATTTTGAAGCACCCGCCTACTGGTCGAGTGTTTGTAAGAGAGGCACGGCGCCAAGGGCGATGTTGACCAGCTCATCTGGTGCGGTATCGCCTCTACCGCAAGACAGTGTAACGGTGTGCAGTGGTATTGTAGATCACTCTCCTGACTGACACATTCAGTGGTAACCCCACTTTTTTTATTGGTGAAACATTTTTAAGAAAAGTCTATTGCATGTTTCTAGAGTAGTTTCACACGAATACCATGAGTAGTTATATAGACACAACAGGCTGGAAAAGCAGTTTTTAGGAATTTTGACGGGCCCCGAAATTATTTTCTAAATAACGTGCGGTTTTGAAACTTCCTGAAGTGTATTTTCTTCTTGTGCATTGATACAATAGGTACTTGTAGAATATTTCCGTAATATAAACGTATTTAAGAACACTGCAATGCATTTTAAGCACGTGGAAGCCGGAGCCCTAAAGGGGTCACCCTACTTTCGCTTCAAATGCGTTGCAATGAGTTCCGACTATACAAATTTAACAATGGAAAAAAGTGGGCGGAGTCTGAGTCCGACCGCCCTAACTGAAGAGCTAATAAAACACAATATTCTCGGTAACTTGACAAACTACAGCCAAACAACAAGAGGGTCAAGCAAAATACATTGCTAGACAGGCGAGTGTCCAGACCTTTACTTCTACGACCGTGCCCTGCAGTCACAAAAGAAACACCCCGCAAAGCATGGCAAGAACTTTACAGTTATGCAGTATCAATCGGGTTAGTTTCATCAGAGAAAGATTTCACACATGTCCGAGATACAACATGGCCAAATTTACGTCAGCGGACAACGGTTAGACCATATTTCAACATACTTACATTAATGTAGATACCATTTGTATAGGATAGTTAAAGCTATCATGCACTATACAAATATTTAGTTACGCAATTATATTTCGAAATATTGAATTGTGTTTATTACGACAGGAAATGTGGTAAGTCTAATAAACTCACTAATTCAATAGTAATTAATAAATAGACTAATTTACTAACTGAGAAAATTATTTATTTTGATAATAAAATTCAATAAATTATAACATGATACGTGCAGTAAAATATATTACAGAAAAGGGTAACTAAATTGGTAGTCCAATACTACTTATACGTTTAGGTACAATTTTAATTAGTATTTAGAAACTGGAAGAAATGACGTTTATAAATGTGACTTATACTCGCATAATGACTACACGCTTATGAGTTTTCATTCTGTTTGCTCTTTTGTACGCCAAAGTTGACCGGCGTAACAAAACAGGAGAAGGAGGAGGCCCTGAAACCAAATTTGATGAAATTGACAGTCTTGTGTTGGAGGTGATTGGTAAAGACTCTCCAGTTGCACAACGGTCTGGGAATTCCTGACACAATGGGCCTGAATTTTAATAATCCACAAATAACAGACGTAAAATGCAATGAAAGTTCCCATGAACATGTTCGCATTTGTGAACACACAATTGCTCCTGAACTGGGAAGCTGCAATGGGCCAGCTCCGAATAATATTTTACAAATGCAAAATACCCCACCTCTTTCAAGTATGAAAGGTAAGCCATTCACCCTTAATTACGCTTTTAAATTATTATTTTTTACTGCAGGGAAGTGTGAAAAATAGGTGGTTAAAAACAAACAAAAAAATTGGACCAAAAATACACAGTTAGGTTGTTAATTGTTCATAAAGCATGTCCATGCTGTATAACTCGTCAAGACTTACATACACACATGCAGAACATACACAGAACATAATGTACCTACAATACGCATATCTATTATACAAACAATATTGACACTTATCTAAATTAAGCAAAATAAAACGTGTGTTTTTAATTAAAATTATAACATTTATATTGCAAGATCTTGGGTGCCAAGTGTAGGAAAGTGAAGTGGAAAAACTAGGGTGTAAATAAGAGATTTCACTGTACACATTTTTTACAGTGGTACAACATTTCACAGAATAAATACTACTAACACTGTTATTCAAAACAAATATTATGCAAAGTTATGTTATGATTTCTACAATACATCTTAACCGATTAATTGCCTATAGGCCTACATATTCAATATTATTGCATGTGCAAGTCATGTACATTAATTATTCTACATTGTTTCTTTAATTAATATTGTTGTAGCATTCAAACAAATTTACAAGCACTTAAAGTAGAGTATCAACACATAAATCAAAAATGTATTTGTAGTGTTATGTTTACCAAAATTATTCAACGTAAAGCTGCTGTGTGACCGGTAGACTCAATTATGTTATAATTTACATTCTTTATTTGTACAGGAAATTCTCGTAAAACTGTATTGGTTAGACCACGTGAAGAAACTAAGGTGATAGAAACAATGAAGAGGAGGAAACAAGAGCTAGAAATTCGCAAATTGGAACTAGAAGTTTGGGAGAAAGAAAACTTGTTAGGAGTTACGCACTGCAAATTGACAAATGATATAAGAAGCGCAACAATAGACACTAAAAATGAATCTGCAAGTGTCCAAAGTGGGATCCTGAATGGCACAATTGTATGGAATAGTGTGGTGCTTGTAACTGATGGTGAAGATCAACTTGTGATTCAAAGTAGTGAAGGCCTGAACCAAGAAAATAATACGTGTTCTGGATAATCCAATTTGATGCACAAGTTGTACTTTATTGCGTAACAAATTTTATGTTAATTGATTTAATTGAAAGGTAAACTCGAAACACTTGAGACTGATTGTTCTGCTTTTTTTTTATATACTAAGCATTGTGTAGATAATTGTATCATATTTATTAAACAGTTTGTAACACTAAAACTTAGTTCATATCATGTTCCCATATTAACTTCTCTGTACATGTGAGTTCTGTTCTTTATAAGATAGCTTTCTAATCAAATATTAGGAAGTGTTGTAATATTAATCATCCAATTGTTCTAATTTTCTGCATTCTTATAAACAGTGTTCATATCTGGTTGTTAAAATCAATGAATTTTTTACTATTGAGTAAAATGTTGATGACAGTAATGTTTACTTCTTGCTCTTGAAGAAGGTCATTCACTGCATCCCCATCATTCCCTTCTTCTGCTTCTTCTCCACCAGAAAACTCTCCATTATTTTGCTGTTCATCCCCTTCATTCTCCAATTTGAGTGTCAGGTTTCCTTCCTTTGTTAGGTTGCAAAGGGCAACACAACACAAGATTACTTGACACACAAATTGTGTTTCTAGTCTCAGATAATTAAGGCAAGGAAACTTCTCCTTTAATATGCCAATTGCGCATTCTACAACTCGCCTAGTTTTCTTGTGTGCTTGTAGGAATCTCCTTTCAGCAATGTTGCCTTCATTTCTGATTATGTGCGGTATTAGTTATGGCTTGAGAGGATAAATAGAATCGCCTAGAAGAACAGATCTATGGAATGGTTGCCAACCTTCTTCCATCCTGTGAAAAAGTCCACTGTTTCGTAAAACTCTTGCGTCGTTTGTACTACCAGGCCAATTGGCATATGCATAATAGAACTTCAGGTCAGCACCACAAACAAGCATCACATATATTGAGTGATTGCCGTATCTATCCACAAATACAGGCTCAAATTCTGCCGGTGCGTCCATATTAGTTAAAGTTCCGTCCCCTGCTCCATAGGTGCTTGGCATCCCTGCTAACTGACTGAAGTGCTGATTTACTGTTGCCACATCATCAGGCCACCGCACATGTTCAGCCAGGATGTGAGTATTGACAGTACTCACAACATTCTTACCACTCTAACAAACGGCGGTTGATTTTGAAACACCATGCATGTTTCCTGTGCAGTGGTATTGTGACCAGCTTTCTAGGCAGTTCAAGGATATTTGAACTTGCTGATATGATGGTAAAGAATGATTTCTTTTTGTAAGGTGTTCTAAACTAAAACGTTCGTTAAACTCATAGCTTTCTTGCAAATCACTGTACATTGTTCTCATCCTGAAATTTCTAGGTTGTCTTATCAGTAGCTCGTCTTCACTGTCACTTGTGTCAGCCATTATTTATACAATCTCACTTTTACAAACTTACACTATCTCAATAATACGTTAACTACTTATAACTATTTTATAATGCTCTTTTAACAGATGAGAATTTTACTTATAATAACAGCACGATCTGCGACACAAAGCTATTCTTGAAACAATAATACTGTTTTACATATAAGCTCAGACTATAATATGACACTTAATGCTACTAAAATGTTTTATGAGTATCTAGCATTATGAAACAATGTACTAATAATATATACTTATAGTATAAGTGAGAGACTTATAAAAGTAGCTGCTATTTTTTATGAAACAGAACTAACTAATTTCTTTATGAAACACAATTTTTGCAACTACTAAGTTGTCTTTTTAGGAGTCTTATATTAAAAGTTTCTAATACACGTAATTTTATTTAACGGGCCCCAGGCCGTGATAATGCTTTCGTATGTACAGGCTACTTTCCAAAGAGGTTTTATTTATGAGTAGGTTGGCAAAAAGAAACAACTGTTGGATTATTTCTCCATGATCATTCTCTTTACCGGGAGACAACACTTTACTGATTTTCACATCCTTAATTTTCGAACTCCATAAAATCCTGAATTTGATTCGTAGGTATTTACATAAGCTTCATTCGTATCAAAAAATCATCTCAATAGCTCAACGTGTATGAGCTGTACAGATTTAAGACTTAGGCTACAGGGTATGTGGAAACACAAGTTTTTATGGTCTCTACAGATAAGCGAACCTCCTATTTTGTTCCGGTCCCAACGAACGGGATGCTGCCTTTTTTTTACTGGTGTTTTCATTGTATTGGCTTACTCTTTGTTCTGCTTGATATATATACATATTTTTATTTTAAGATATTTTACGTGCACTCGAACATCGAACAGTACAAGGCCTTAGTAGAGGAACACGGGGGGGGGGGGGATATGGATACGAATCGGCCAGTGCCTGTTGAAGGAACCATCTCATAAATCGCCTGGAGTGATTTCGGAAAACACCGGAAAACCGAAATCAGGATGGCATGAGTCGGGAGATAGAACCCGAGTCCTCCCGAATGCGAGGCGAATGTTTTGCCACTGCTCCACCACGCTTGGTTGCTCCACCACGCTCGGTTGATAGCTGATTCACTGTGGTAACATTTTTAATATATACCGTGTCTTTTATTGGCTCATATCCCTCCAGGAAGTGTCGAAGTGTCCCAACCAAATCCGCAAAATTTTCAGGTCATTTTTCGTACCTGCTTTGATAGATAGCCTATGTTTACGTTTTCGAGACAATATAATAAAGCTGTGGCAACTTGACTGAGGACAGTAGGCACGTTCATTACCTATGAAAAGGTAGCAAGCATGAGCACATAAGTCATCGTGCTCGTGGCGTGTGTACAGCCTATCACACTGGTCGCATGTGGACTGGTATTTTCTCGCTGTTAAGAAAAGGGCCTTTCACGTGATTTGCGCTACTATATTACAACTTTCCAACCAGGATATATTCACAATCACTTTTAACATATAAGTTAGTAACTTTTAGCTGCGTAGTGGTATATTCGTGAGGAAATATTTAGGAGCAGCCACTATATTTCAAACCCGACCGCATGGTGCGCAACCTAGAAATAGGGGCAAAGTTTCGAGCCAAACAGTTTTAACGGAGAATCGTTGAATAAAAAACCTTCTGGATTGATAACTTTTAAAACAAAAACTACTTTACGTGGTGAAATTCCTGGAGGAACATCGCTACATCAAGAAACGTTGGTGGAGCCACAGACTTCCGGTAAAAAATTAATAAATAAGTAAATTACACCAACTTGTTTCAGTGGCTTATGTGTACGTCTGCAGTTATGATTCATGGTCAGTGATTGGATGATTAATCAATCATTTACACGTCTGTGAATTGCGGGTAGAACCGTAAAATTTGTAAGAGTTTAAACACTCTCTCACTACGCATCAAGCAGAGCTACAGACGGGTACCTGATGCAGTGAAACAACTTGGCGGACAACTAGGACAACTATGGAGTACCTAGTACTGAGACGTCATATGGATATATATATTATTTCCAGAGTTGTGAATTAGGAAGGAGCCTGGTATAGTAAGGAGAAAAAACCAGCTTATCCTCATCATCAGCCCCCGATTGAAGAAGGTTTAACGTTTGAGGATAAAACGCTGTTGTTATATTTCTTAACCCGCTGTTATTCTTTACTTCTCCTAAGAAAATCTGTACCTGATGGTCATGCAGACACCTCTCAGCTTCTAAACGGTCTAGCGAGGTGGCGCAACGGGAACACGTTTCAATTGCGTTCGAGAGAATCTGGGTTCAATCCCCGGCTCTGCCCATCCGGCCATTCTGTTTTCCATGGTTTCCCGAAATCGTTCCAGACCACGGTCGTAGAAGAACAGGTCTGGACACTCGCTTATCTAACAATGTATTTTGCTTGACCCCCTTGTTGTTTGGCTGTAGTTCGTCAAGTTACCGAGAATGTCGTACTTTTTGGCGCTGTTTTCCGGGCGGTCGGACTCAAACTCCGTCCACTTTTTCCATTTTTAAATTTATAAAGTAAATAAAGATTGCTGGAGCCTTGTCTTAAATTTGTGAGCGAAGAAAGTATTTCATAAATTGATAAAAAAAATACGTTTTGATAAATTGTTTGTCTTAGCGGAAAGGAAGTGCGCGGAGTTTTTGTCCGACCGCCCTAACTGCAGCGCCAATAAAACACAATATTCTCGGTAACTTAGTGAACTGCAGCCAAACAACAAGGGGGTCAAATATCCAGGCGAATGTCCAGACCTGTTCTTCTACGACCGTGCTCCAGACGAACGCTGGGATGGTTCCTCAACAAAGACCGTGGCCGACTCCTCTCCCAGCTGCTGTCATTGTACCAAGTTGTCTCTCAACGTCTCTAATGACCTCGCTGTCGGCGAGACGTAAAGCCTACTGACCTTGCCTTTCCATCAAGTTGCGTCATTTAGCCCTACATTATTCATTTCTACCTGTTTTGATAATCGCAAATGATGACCGATATTGAAACATTGTTCCAGCCATATTCTTTCAAATTGTGTTTCGTGAGAATCTTCTTTTCTCATGATTAAAAAAGATAGCCTAGTTAGCCTACTGAATAAACTTAATTTTTATAACTGTGATTATTTCAGTAATTACTTAAATTCATAAAAAAAATATTGAAATTAAAATAAAAGCGATTCCAGATAGCCGTTGAACAATATATTTTTGGTCGTGGAATGCCTGACTCCGTCTTTCCGCGCATAAAATGGTTTTGTTATTATGGAATGGACACTTTGACACATCTTAATAAGTTATTAAGAGTGCGTGGTAGATTAATAAACGCCGAAAACATCAATTGATTTCTACGCTTTTTTCGAAGCCAATATGGATAAAATACTCGATGACAATCCTTGATAATGGTATTTTCTGACTTTATGAGTAAATATTTATCCAGAATTTCTAATTCGTTACGCGTGATCTCTTGTGTCGCAGTTAAATGCACGAGGTTCCGGCGTCAAGAGATTGTGCCTCAGAAGTTCGTAACACTGGAAACAACTTTGTTTAAAACGTTGGGTAAAACTATTGTCTAGGATTGATATTGTTTAATTTTCGCAAATTGGCTTCAAAAAACCTACTGTTATAGATTAATGTCTTTAGCGTTGAATTATGTGCCACGCCCTCTTGAGACAAATATTATATATTGTCTGGTAGTATGTTTTGTAATGTAATATATGCTTTGTACCTTTTCCGCTGGGAGGCGTTTTGATTATGGTGAGGGTAGGCTGCGCGCGCAGCTGGTGCGCGATAGACGAGGAATGTGGAAGTGTGCCGCGCCAAGCAGACGGATGTTCGACGGGTAACGAGGCAGTTGACCGGTGTTGTTGAGAAGGAAGCCTCGATGTGTAACTGATTATAACACCACACCAGCGGGATAATGTGGAGCTGGTGTGGAATAGTGAAATTTCAGCGAAGTTTTGCTGAATGGTTTGCTCTGCTTTAAGACTGTCGTCTGGGACGTGATAAGGGCAGCTAGCTACAAGACGGCGCGACTAGTCATGAAATAAGGGGTACGCCGTCGAAGGATCTCCCGAGGACTGTTAAGGACTAGCGGCAATGCTCGTCCCTCATTGATTCACCCAGGCTGCTGGTGCATTGGACTGCAAACTACGTTAGACAAGGTATGAGGCGTCAACCTTAAATACGTGCTAATGACTGTCCGGCACGGCTGTCTGAATACGAAGTTCTTTATAGTGCGCGAGCTGCAGACTTTAACTTTGTCCGTCCTCCCCAGCGTCTTTTATATTGTGTTTAAAGTAAATATATTTTTTAGAACCTTACCACAAAAAATGTTTGAACATTGTGATACCTCCCTTTTTGAATGTCACAGTCATTATGTTTAACTCTGCTGTCTCCCTAATTAGCTCAGAGACAGGCAGAGTCGTTACCACCCGAATTCATACGAAACTGGGGGTTTCACTCTTAATGACACCTAACATTCACAAATATATCCCATAATAAGAGACTGGTACAATTCGTTCATGGGTTCACTGAACTGCGCGATAGCATCAAAATATACGTTTGTGCTCAATTAGACAGCGTCTGCTCATTCGCCGCTCTGTGATACAGTAATATGACATGATTGGAGTTAATTTAGTTGGTTCTTAATGATTGGCTGAGCGCCCTCCATGTGGTTTCCAATAAATAAAGATTAGCAATGTAACACGAAATTACATTTGTTTAGACTCTACCTTGAACCTGAAAGAAAATGCAAATTTTTTCATGTCCGTGAAAATAGTAGGCCTATAGAGACTTGAAAAATTCCCGATATGCTTTGGGCACAACCTATAGGATTCAATCCACAGCAAATTCGTGTCACTTTTGCAATTGGCTTTTGAGTTGTTTTACACCTTCTTCTAGGTGTTCAAGTGCGTTAAAATCATAATTTTATATTTATACGAAACAGTGTTAGTTTTGTAGACGATACTTATGAGTTCAGTTTCCTATTACGAAACAATTTTAGCTGACGTAGTTTTCTCATAACGGTGCGACAAAGTCTAATTTTGTATGTTCTGCTGCCATGCAAATAGTGAAAACCAACTGGCCTACTTAAACAAAATAATTCACTGAGAACTTATATGCCATGAGCTATGCAAGAAAACATTAAAAAATATCCACAAAGTAATATTTTGAATTTTAAAAATATCACAAAAATACAGAAAAAATTGCAAATTCAGCAATTCTTTTAAAATATAAAATCAGTTCGTGGTATTTATTTAAATGTTTTATTACGTAGCCCATGGTATGTTATTTTACTGTGAATTATTTAACGTACGTAAGTCAATTGGTTTTCACTATTTGCGTGGCAGCAGAACACGCAAACTTTGCCTTTGTCGGACCGTTATGAGAAAACTACGCCAGCTAAAATTGTTTCCAAAGAGGAAACTACACTCACAAGTATCGTCTACAAAACTAAAACTATTTCATATAAATATAAATTTATGAATTAATAGCACTTGAACACCCTTAAGGGTGCTGAGTCAATAACAAAGTAGCGATGAATTGCAGACTCAGTCACGTGGTATATCGTTGTTTCAGTGAGCAGCCAATGAGCAATTTTGTCTGCTTCGTTAAACAGACATTCTTGAAAGCTAGCATACATGTCGATGAACCTGGTCTCTAGCCACGATATTATACAGTTCAAGAAATTACAACTAATTTTCACGTCATTGACTGATTTCAAATGTTATGCTTTTTTTTTACTGTCTCGGCTGTGTTAGGAAAATGAGAAATTTCTAGCAGACACACGCAGCTAGTAACAAAAGGATATCTGCGAATGTACAAATGATACAAGGACACTTAGGTGAAAATTGTAGGTCTTTAATTAGCACCTATATTTCTAAAATAAAAAAAAATATTAGTAACATCTTTACCTTCCTTACATATTACCCCGAGTATATTGGTTCCTGTACGGCTTGTCTCTATTAAACAAGAAAATTATGATGAGCACTGTACATAGTCTGAAGTAAGCACCAGTAATGCTCAACCCTGAATTATGCTCTTTGATTGCTGTTGGCAAGCCGTCATATTATATCTAGTTGGTGCTTACTACAGACTATTATTCATTCTTCCAACAATTTTTTGGGTACTTTATGAAACGGGTACTTTAAGTAAGCGTACGTTCAAAGAATTCTTAAATTATAACACTTGAAAAGAGGGTAGGGGATTCATGGGTAATTTGCGAGGTTCAATATGCATTATTTATATATTTTTTATACCTGCAAATTGCGCGTTATTATGTGTCGACAAGTTAGAATTCACTGGCAGCTACTTGCCCGAACATACTTCGTGACGCCACTGGCTTCAGACTCCGTACCTGTGTGTGCCTTCATAACAGGATAAGGACTATAGGTGTTTTACAGTTGACTGAATTTCAAAAGCCACGACCAGTTGGTTTCACTAATGTATGTGCTGTGCACATCTCGCACACCCAATGGAATACCAACATATCTCAAAATATGTCATTGTGAGATAAATGCATTTGTACATACGTACATACATCCTTTCAATTTTTGGATGGTCACAGTGTAATACAACTCAGAATATAATTGTATTGCATTGAAACATAACATTTTTTGTTTATGCTAATGCAACATAAATACTGTACTAGAAATGTTAGTCTTGCACTAATAATTACTGTTATTTGGCAAAAATGCTGAAAACAAAACTTCTTTTTTTAAGTGTTTGGAAAGCTTTTATTGGTTATGTTAGTGTTGTATTAGTTAGAGAAAACTATCCTTCATTTCACCATTTACATAGCTAAAAAATAGTGTTTTTTTAAGTTATGTTGATATTGTATTTGGGGTGCGATCTGTGCTCTGCTACCATCGCCAGTGATCGGTAGAGTTGATAATATATCGCGAAAATATTTTGTGGCAACATATCGTTGAAAACACTTTAGTTTCTGTAACATGTACGATGCAGTGACATACTTCTGACACATCGTAACTGTCTGCATACCAATAACAGGCATCCAATATTACAATATCGGGATTCTAATTGGCTCAGTCGAATAGGATAATAGCTCCAAGTTCGAGCTAAAGCCAGTAATCGTCTGGTAAGCTGAACGTGTGTTGAAACCCATCAAGCAGTCAAGTTTTCCCGCGATAAATCATCTCTAGTGATCAGATGTTTTATCCCTCACTTGTCTTGGCATTCTAATGGTAAATCACAGACGTATGACGTCACAATGACCTTATTATGATTGGTGCAGTCAAACGAGAGACGTGTCTGAACAAAGACAAGCTGCCATGAGGCAGAGCTGCCTACGTGCAGGTAAAGCATTGAATCAAAATGGTGCACAATATTTTTCTTTCGCCGCAGTATCATGGACAGAACAATCACTCACCACGAAGGATAGATGCAGACAATGCGAATATATTTTTGACAATCAAGGGTCCTGACCGATCAGATTAGAAGTCCGTGCAGCCAGCAGTGTAAACATGTATCCAAGCATTAGAGGCACAGACACTTCGCGCTTCTGTATGTCTGTCTATTCTGCGCTGCAGCTAAGTTGCATGTCCATATTGTGACTTCAATAGTCAGGCGCTGGCCATCT
>PNEQ01032031.1:16182-53604 GCA_003012365.1 Medauroidea extradentata
ATTGCATTGGAGCTCAGACACACAATTCTTGGAACTTCACATGCAATGCAAGCGGCGGTGCAATCTCGGCAAATAGAACATGCTCTATATTTCGATGCAAGTTGCGTGGAACAAGCAATGTGATTGGCCATTCTCTGAAGTAAATTCACGCGCGTAGTTGCGAGTATAAACAAAAACAACAAACACTATACAAACATGGGTTCGACACCAGTGTTTTTTTTGTTGCAATTTTTGGACGAATAAACAAAATGTCCAGCCCACTATAACACAAAATCACCAAATCATCACAACAAACATTTGTGCGAGAATTGGCGTGGCCGCGTGTATATCGGAAGTCCGTAAAAAGGCTACCGTACCATTGAAGAGATAAAAAAAACAAGTTCCTACTTGGTTCACAATTATTTTAATTTTCGTCAGATATCATTTCCATCATTACAAGTGTACATCTTGTGCTTTTAGGTTATCCATGTGTTCTAAACTTTTGGCGGAAAGAAAACAAATTGCATGTATATTGTGTGGGGAAATTGCGCCGTGTAAAGTGGCCTATGAGAGATTGCATGCAATTATTGCACGAGCGATTGCATGCAAGGAGCTATGCGAGAAATAAATTGCGTCGTGTAAAACCAGCTTTATGAATCAAACCACTTCGTCCCCCCCTCTACCACTAACAGACAGTGTCTACCAACCTGACGAGCTAGCTGGGCTGGCAGGTTTTCCACGTTCCCATGGAAAATATTATAAATCTCGCCCGCGTTCCCGCTGCTGTGGCGCCGACTCCTACCATCAACCGGCAGTTGCGTCCCAAAATATTTACTCTGCTGGTGGCCATTTTGAATGCGAGGCTTCCACTGCGTCGCCCGGTTGCGCGTCCTTTCTTCTCATTTCCATTTCTCACGCTTTCTCGCTCCCTATCTTTATGTCTTGATTTCTTGCGTCATATTTCATAATTCCCCACCTTCCCTGCCCCCTTCCACACCCTCGGCAGCTCCAGCCACTTGGGTTAATCGTGTCCGGTGCCACTTGGGTTCTCCCGGCATGGAGTTTTAAATTATTGAATCGTGGCCGGGCTCGAAGCCTAACCATATTTGTGACGTGGCGCTGTGCTTTATTTTTATTTCCGTTTACTGCCTCATCAATTATATAACTTCTTATCGCGCCATCGGCGCCCTGGTGGTGCTGCAGCCAGCGTGCCTGGAAGTCACGTGTTATAAGTCACCCGTGACGTAACCAGTCGCTACTCGTCGGCCACGCCGACATATGCCTACACTGAGAAAATTTTTTTTGGGAAAATCAAAAACTATACTTCTATTTCGACACTAACCACCAAGTACACGTAATATGCACCACTTAAGGAAATTTAAAGTCATAATATTTTAATATACGTGCAAGATATTATTACTATAGGATAGGCCCTACTATTTTCGTTACAAATTTGTGCAAGACGGTAATAATCTGTAAGTTTCTTAAATAACTTTAAATAATAATCAACGGAAGAAAAAAACCTGTGTGAGTGGTTATCTTCGCCCAGCTGGTATCTTCTTCCGAAGTAACTTATTTGTTATTGTGAGAAACATTTTTGTAGTTACTTCAGAATACGTTGACGATAATGTACAGATATTGATAAATCAAACACCTAGGTTACTTCATGTATTAAAGAAACCATTAAAGTAAATTAGATTTTATTAATTTTGTTCTTGTCATTAAATTCACATTATTTGCTCAGTAACTGCTACACAATTGTACGAGTAATTGTTTTAAAACATTTACCAGGATGCACCTTGAATCATACCTGCTTGAATTAGTTCATCGCGAATTTTACACGTACGGTAATTCAACGTTACTTCTCGTTTTAATATATTTAAAGTTCTCTCAAATTATTTAACTTTATTAAATGTATAAGGAATCACTTATGTAAACATTCACTTAATTCCATCATCAAAATGCATGCTAGAGACTGTGGTAAGTGTATATGTATATGTATATATATATATATATATATATATATATATATATATATATATATATATATATAAGTTTAGTAAAAACTTGCACTTTGGAAATTCTTTGCGCTCTTTGGGATAGAGGTATTATAATTAGAAATAAAACAGTGGGGATAAGTTATTGATTTACTAGCTCATAAAATACAAAACAGCCATCAACTATAACTTCCACAACTCCCTTAATTATACACGCAATTACTACTGTGCCACAGAAACGTTAATTAACTTTGACAATTAAAGCGCAAGTATATTTACAATTAATCAATGACTAGAAATCACAATAAAATTTCAGTCATACATCCAATCAACAATCTTTCAAATAATGACAATGTGCAACCTTAACAGTCTGAAGTGGTGATGGCATCTCCTTGTTGTCCGTCGACCTGCTACTGCAGTCCTCTTGTTCCGCCCAATACTGCTACGAAGACATGTGCCTGTAGCCTCACAGTAGACTCTGACGTCACCAAGATGTCTTCAGCAGTCTCTCTCCACAAGCATAGCACCTTCCTCTAGCACGACCAATAGCGAACTCTCCCAAATCTGTCGATTCAGGGTTTATATACTCGGCAAAACAGTTCGGGAATCACAGCATTTCGTGGATCTAAAAATAGACATTACATCATTATTCGGACGTGACTTGAGTCTCGTAGGCCGATCTCATTGGGTAAAAGCGCGGTTGGAACAGGTCTCTATGACGTACTTCGTCGGAATTCCCACTATGAGGCAGCCCGGTTTGTGAATCATGGGCTAGCCCAAAAGGCGTTTCGACACAGCCTCTAGCCCTCAAAATCACAGCTTGCAACTAGAGAGAGAGAGAGAGAGAGAGAGAGAGAGAGAGAGAGAGAGAAAGAGAGGTCGTTTGATATAAAGTGAACACTAAAGATATTTTACATTTGCAAAAAAAAATCACTAGCTGTTAGTAGCCTACATATAATTTGACGTTGACTATATTCTACTTACTGCTTGTAAGGTTGGCAGCGAATTGTCGAATGTAGTTCCGAATAGTTTCTTATATAAATACAGCAATATTGAAATTAAACAAACTGAAACGACACATTCATTTTTATAGCATTAATAAACATTTTTATCCATCTATATATAGATTTCTACCGAGTGCACAATTTACCTGACACGCGTAAACATCAAGTGACGTGTCCAGGGAGGTTATACTTTTTCCGTCGTTATTCTCGGAAAGATACAATTATGTCAAGAATAAGTGTTTCATCTGCGACAGTACCGTAAATTATATAAACCTTCCGCTACAGTAGAGGCATTGCGATTTAACTGAGCACTAATCATTATTATTGTTTAGTTTTCTTTGACAGTGATTCAATTTGCAATTGAGTACGTCCAAGAAACTGAATCCAGTCATGCATTTCCATTTCACAGTTCTTTCAAAGATCATAATTATGCTGCAATTATTGTGGAAACGTATTATAATAATTTTCCGGACTGAATGAGACCAAATTAAACAATGCCAGAGCATGTACTGTAGCGCAAAATAAATATAATTTGCGGTAAAATCGCTGATTTAACACATTGCAATGTGTCAGCACTCTCGAAGGCATTGGGCTAAGCTATCTGACGAGACATGTCATCTCCCTCTCTTCTGCGAGCTGTTCCCAGTCCCGGCGACGAGGTGGCGGACTGCGCCCCTCCTCCTCCCGGGCCACTCAGGCCTGGCTGACGTCACAGGCCGTCTGAATGGATGGGCACCTACCAATCATCCCTGACAAACGTTCAGCTCGGATGTAACTGAATGTTACCGCAACACCTAGAATGTTCTGCTTACATCAACCAACATTGTCGACGAGCTCTGAGAATATTCTGGGTGTCGTCGCGGGCGCCTATAAATTCGGGCCCACCGCGAGCAGAGACAGAGTATTTGTGGCGTTTAGCCTTTGAGTGTCAGCGACGGACTTGGCAGCGAGTGACGAGGCATGGACCAGAAGATCGAGAAGGGGCTATGCAGGTGTGAACGACGGTGACACTCTTGGCGTGGTGTGAGTAAATGAGAAAGTTGACGAACAGGTTGGATGGCGGGTCATTTATAGATAGAGACTTAGCCTATGCGATTGGAGGACTGAGAGAGATGCGTTTATTAATTAAACACTAGAGCAGTAAATTAAATTCTTAGTTACATTACCTGTAGTATATAATAACTGTAAATATTGATCAGAAGAGTGTAAATCGTAAAGGGTGTGTACTTTATGTAGAGTGTTTTCTAGAGATTGTAATAAATGAAGACATTTTATTTTAAGTCATTTATTTAATTATCTAAGCCCTCCATCCCAAGAGAATCCGGCTGCGCCCAGGACAGCATGAATGTTACAATATTTATGCCAAAACATGCAAGCGAAAAATATTGACATTCAATACGGTTACTGAAAACAAATAGGGTGAAAATGCAAATTTAACAGGGCTCTTTTTAGCGCTCACTTAATCCCGAACCACATATATCATCCTTCTATGAAATTTTTCACGCATGTGTGTTGAGCGGCTCGGTTCAGTCAGTTGCCATACCGAATAACTTTATTTTTCGCTATTTTTTAATTCTGTCAGATTTTCACTTATGGAAAAGTTAATTCTACTACAGGTTAGAAAGATCAATGTTTAAAATTTGACACGAGGTATATTTCTGTCGCTTGAGCGCTGGTAGTGGTAGTGGATGCAACAGACTGACCGATCACAGGGCTTTCCTGAATTTTAGGTTTCAAGAAGTTAATAATATAAATGCGAAATTGTTCTATTTACAATTTTAAATTAAGTTGAATCACTTATGTCATTTCCGAGTCTATTTAAATTTAATTTTACTACAGTTTTTTATTTGGTGGTCCTTTAGCAATAGCAGCGAAACTAGCGGGAGAATTTATCGCTGTGCCAATCTCTCCCATAAGAAAACACACTTTCTTTCTAGCCTGCAGTAGAATTAACCTTACTTAAGGGCATGGGCCCGAGTTTCTCCGCATTTAACGACAATTATTTTTTAAAACATAAATGGGAGCCGATATCGTAAAATCGCTTCGTAACTTTGTTATGGCTGATTTAAACTGCATACTATAATTATGTCGAGTCAGAAGACTGCAAAATATTTGGTAATTAGTTAATTAACGAAATTTCCTTTTAATTGATAAATAAGCTCTACGCATCATACAGTTTGTCTCGAAAAATTACATTGTATAGTAAAACAAATTTGCAAAAAAGTTACGAATCGATTTTACGATATCGACTCTCGTGTGCATTTTAAAAATACCTCTCTCGAAAGCCGAAAAACTCGGGCCCAAGCCCTTAAGAGGGATGATTGCCCGCCAGCTTGGAATAATGGAACTTCTCAATTTAATTTGGCCTTTAAATTTTCTGTAATGTTTTATGCTTCGACAAGGCAGAAGGGTATCTTACATTGTGTGCAATTGTCACTTCTCGACTACTATCGCTTTTACTATAGGCCTACGTGTGACCATTCGTAGAAAAATGAACTTTCTTCCTCCAGAAGTTTACAAGCATGAAACTAAGAAAGGTAGCGAAGGTATGACAGTTTGATAACTCTAAAGAAGGTAACACCTGTGCAATGACAGTCGGGAAACTTTAATAAATTTCATTGTATGGAACTTCCAGCGAAATTTGAAGAATTTGAAGATGGCAGGTACTGATCCATCTTAAGTGCGCGGGTACAATAATTTTTATCGTCATGTTTTTATTTTTCATTTGTAACAGAGTTTTTTCCTTGTTTTAGACAAAACATGTGACTAAATTTTGTTCTTATGAAATTTTTTTTATCTCTCATAGTTTTCGCGTAATGGCTTGTTAAAGTCATAATTTGCATGTTTCCGTTTCAAGGACTACCTACAATAAAACCAACTGACATACCAAACTGAAAAAATTCACAGTGGATAAAGACGTTGCAGGCTACAATGTCATACACGTTAATATATTAAAATAAAAATTTTGAAATGTAAAGTATAAAATTGAAAAAGGCAATAATTTGATTTAAATACAAAAATATTTTATCTTGTGGTTTAACATAGCTGAACTTGTAACCTACATAATCGTTATTCACTGTGAATTATTTCAGTTTGGTAAGTGAGTTGGTTTTAGTGTCGTCCTTAAAACGGAAACATTCAAAATTTGGGTTTAACGAGTCATTACGCAAAAACTATGCGAGATAAAAAAAATTTATAAGAGGAAAATTTAGTCCCATTTTGCGTCTAAAAAAATAATAACTAGTACAAATTAAAAAAAAAAACGGCGAACTCGCCAAAACCTACAAAATAGAATTGTTTCAACAAGCAAATAAAACAGGTTGACATTTACTTGAACAATATTGTATATCTGCTTAATGGGGACAGACATTGTGTATTAGCATACAGAGGCGAAACTCATTTGACTGAGAGAACGAGAATGCAAGGTTACTGCGACACACGTCTGTGATATGCAGGTAGAAAGAACCCATAGACGCGGAGAAATCAGAATTTCAGATAACTAGAGGCACGAATGCCAATAACTTACACTTCACAGCCCCTTCTGTGGTTAGACGACACCTGTTTTAACTCACCTATGACGACTGCAAGCCAGTTATAAGGAAACAAGCCAATGGACATTTCCACTTCGGCCAGTGTATGTATAGGACTGAGGCGTCTAGGCTGTTGCCAGATGAATACGCGAAATTATCTTGCCTCTACAGATCACTGACTGTTGGGCTGCAGATGTGCACGTAAGTTATTAAAAGAATTATGTGCAGAATAATTTCCACCAAAAATCAATGACTTTTAAAGTTTTGGTTTATTAGATATTGAACGTTCGTCATTATTCTGTTAACAACAGACCTGAATCTAAGTTAGTGGCATATTATTGCCGTACGTCATATAAAGCGCAACATGTAAAATATATTTTTTTTCTTGGACTACAGGCAGTTATGTTTTTTCACGAATTCAACTTTCATACGTTTCGAATTTCATACTCCAGTCATTAGCAGGTCTAATGGTAATTCTACTTTCAATAACGAATTCAGACTTTCACGCATTAAAGAGATAAAACATTAAAAACATAAGAAAACATTCATAGTTGCCTAAATAAGGAGGCCTACCATGTAATTGAAATGCTCATAGCTAGGGGCCGCAAAATTTCGCGAATTCAATGACCTGCAGGTTAGAATCCATTGTAGGCTACTATGCATACTCAAGCCCCGTATATTCGTTCATTGTCTGTTGTTCCACTGAGTAGCAGCTAGTGGACAAATGGTGGGGATTGAGTGCGCATAGAATATTTGATTACAACATTCAGGTCAATGAATTCGCGAAATGTTCCTGTCTCTACTCATAGCAGGTTTGAAAATACTTTTTGTAAATCGGTTTTATGAGACATATAAGCCTGTACACCACAACAAAATTATGTTTAAATATGAACCACTGCAAAGTAAATTTGTCGCAAAGGTATTTATGTTGCGGTAAAGAAATGTTGCCATACAGTAAATAAGACGTGGAAAACATAGGTTTTGTATAACTTATTGTCTTTTTTTTAATAAACAATTCAGGTTTTTTTTGTAGCGAAGATAGTAATATTTCGTCATAACATTGTTGTTCAAAGTACCACAATCACCTTCACCGCAGAGACTTCAAATAAATTATCTTAACAATTACACAAATTTTGTTACCATTACTGTAAGTTCTAAACAAAAATTTTCTTTGCGGCGAAGCAACTTTGCAGTAGCATATATTAAAAAAAAAAAAACATTCTGCTGTTGCAACGAAGGTGTTTCTGCTGTGTAAGAGAAAATAATGTCGACATGAAATTCAGGAATATATACCAACATTGTTAATTTTAATTATGGTTACTGCAGAATCGTTATTGTTTTAACTATTTTTGTGTGGAGTAGATCACGTTGTATAATTAGCAAGTAGCTATATAATTCAACAAATCGAGAACACATTTTGTATGAAAGTAGATTACTGTATTTTGGTGCGAATGATTTTCGCTATTTTTTTACACACACTATGTCATTCTATCTCTCTCTCTCTCTCTCTCTCTCTCTCTCTCTCTCTCTCTCTCTCTCTCTCTCTCTCTCTCTCTCTCTCTCTCTCTCTCTCTCTCTCCCGGATAATATTTAAACAGCAGTGTTCCCCCCCCCCCGGCGGCTTTTCGCTGTCATTACGCATCATTCAGCAATGGCTGCAGTAACTGAAGTAATAGGCTATCCCAATTTGAAGTAAGAGCTCCGACTTCCCGCCTACCCAACCTTGCCCCTCCCCCCTTTTTTCCCCTCTTACGTCGCAACGACCCGGCGTCGCCCATTCCCATTCCCCTCACCACAATTAGCATTTCGCGAGAGAGCACACACGGCGAACCCTTTCATTACATTCCCCCTCCCACTTTACCAATTGCAATACCGCCCGTTTGATATCGCGACTGGTCGCCATTGGGCCGCGCGCTCCGCCAATGGGAGACCGGCTAGATAAGTGGGGGGCCGCGGTGCTATTGTCCGCCTAACTGATGATCGCCTCAACACGAGGCCGTCCCACGGAGAAAGTCCCTAAATCAACACACTCTCTGCCATTGTTCGTACGAGCGCGCCTGTGTGTGAAAACATATTTTTTTTACGCGGGTGCGGTATATGCTATTCCTCGCGGCTTCCTGCCCGGCTGTTCCGTGGGTTTGTTTGTAACTGCGTCGACCCAGATCCGTCAGCAGATATCAAGAGTCCTTCCTTGCAGTTGTAATTACCTCCCGCTGAGCTCGGAGGTTCCTTCTCACACGCGACCGTGGGGAAGCCGTTCGTTCCGTCACTTCTCACGCAACCGCCAAACTGGGCGTGTTTTGCGCGCCAGAGACCGTAATGTAATGAATATGGGTTTCTGATAAACACATATAAAAGTATTATAAGTGACTGTTCATGAATATCATTGATAAATTATGTGAAGTCATTAGTAATTTAAGTTGTTATGTTTTATGATCGCCAGCCTGAGTATCTGGAAATAGAAAAAGCATTTTCCCCCCTGTTTCAAACGTTAAGAAAATACGTTATTTATTGTTTCTCTTTACGTGCGTCGTCGTTCATTGCAGTATGCTGAACGGAACTTGAATTCTTGAGTTGCGTGTCGTGTTTTTAGTGGCGGTTTTAATTTAAAAGTTCGAATATACTGTGCATGCATTTACGAGATTCGTAACGGTAATTAATAGCGCCGTTAGAGTAGACGCAGAGAAACCAGTGTTATAAGACGTTAACTCGCAGGTATTTATAACTAAGATTACTACTGAGTATAGCACGTATTCAACACCCGTGCATTTAATGAGTAGGCTACATATTGTAGCTAAAATTTATCGGAGCAGTGTAACGTAAATGTAAACATTGTACAAGCTTATGTAAATAAAAGCACGTGGTATTGTTGATGTTTACATGTAGCGGAAAGATATAAACTGGCAGAAAATAGAAATTAATCAGGGCTTTTTTGAGTGTTCACTTTATTCCGAATCACCTATACACAACTTGGTACAATGACAGGAGCTGGAGGAGGAGTTGGTCATGATATTTGTTATGGAACCATCCTAGCGTTCGCCTGAAGCGATTTCAGGAAACCATGTAAAACTGGTATCAGGATGGCCCGAGCCGGGGGACTGAACCCTGGTCCTCCCGAATGAATGTCAAACGTGTTACCGTTGCGCCACCTTCGCTCGACTCAGACCTTAGGCGTAAGTCATTGAACCTGTGCGCAGTCTCCTCACGGAAAGCTCTCCTGTAAATGTAGGGGTAACCTCAAATTTATGACGTAGGATATTAGTGATGAATACGTGCTTTAGATTCCTATTCATATACATTAGGAAGTTTAACCCGAGCAAACATTTTCGGTCAAAATATTCAATGTCTTCTATTTCATCCGCGAGAAAATGAGATTTAAAGATTATTGAATGACTTGAACTATGGAAGAGTCCTTGAAATCAGTGATTCCTATACTGCAGAGCGTTAAAGGTGTTCAAGTGCGATGAAATCATAATTTTATATATTTATGAAGTATCGTTAGTTTTGTAGACGACACTTGTTAGTAGCCTACATTTTACTCTTACGGAACAATTTCAGCTCTCACAGTTTTCTCATAAAGGGGTGTCAAAGTCAAAACTTGCGTGTTACACTGCCACGCAAATATTGAAAACCAACTGACCTACATAAACAAAATAATTCACTGAGAACTTACATCCCATGAGTTATGCAATAAAACATTTAAAAAACCCACAACGCATTGTTTAGAATTTTAAAAAAAATATCGCAAGATTACAAAAAAAAGTTGCAAATTCCGCAATTTTTTTTTAATACAAAATCAGTTTGCGGGATTTATTCAAACATTTTACTACGTAGCCTATAGTATTTTATTTCACTGTGAATTATTTCACGTACGTAAGTCTATTGGTGGCATGGCAACAGAACATGCAAATTTGTACTCTGACGTACCGTTATGAGTCAACTACGCAAGCTAAAATTGTTTCTTAAGAGGAAACTTCACTCACAAGTATTGTCTACAAAACCAACACTATTTCATATAAACAAAAAAAATTGCTTTATCGCACTTGAACACCCTTAAGACCATGTAACGCTGTCTCTACAGTTTTCGTGATATTTATTTTATAACCCTAAACGAGAGCAGATATCCAGAATCTGATGGACAGTTTTGTTTAAAATTATTTTCTCTGCGTTAGCTTTTTTTTAGACAATGAGCAGGCCTTCTGTGGTTTCAGCTTATTGTGTATTGACGAAATTTTTGTTAAATTACATATATGAGACGAAACCTTTTAATTCCTTGTCTTGAAAAAAAATTAAGTAACTTAGCTTTCTAAACAAATCGGCGAAGCATGTTTGTGATAATTTCTCTCGTTTTAGTTTAGAAAAATAATTATTACCGAAACAGAATGAACAGGGAAACACACCCTTAGAACTGTTTAGGCACAGACATTTATGATGATTTCAAGCTTAGTAAACCGTCATATTCCATAATATCGTAATAAATCACGTTGCATGAACTATATACCGAGTTCTCTAGGCGACCAACAGAGAGCAAAAAAAATGTGGTTTCAGCAGTAAGTGATCAATAAGATTTTTAAATGTTTGTTGCAATGGGAGTTTACAGTTAAATTTTATTGGATTGTGGACATACGCCATCGTTCATGTTTAGCTGATCAAACCTGTGCTGAATGACAAAGTACGAAAACGAACAAGAAAAAACAGATATAAAACGCACACAAAAAATATAAAAAAGGACTCCCAAAAGAATTCTGTCAAAAATTGTTTTTTCATAAAAGTTATATTAGACAACAAAGAATTCTAGTAATGGAATTCAGTCGAATACCGACACAACACCCAGACACAAAAGACATACACAAAAGACAGACACAAATATAGAACCAGATTCCCAATATGAAACAAGATGGAAATAGACGAAAAACAGTGAACAGTGGACAACGTTTTTCATTGGTTTTAACTTGTGTTGTCTATTGTCTTGTATTTGTTGTCCACTGTTCACTGTTTTTCGTCTATTTCCATCTTGTTTCATGTTGGAAATCTGGTTCTATATTTGTGTCTGTCTTTTGTGTATGTCTTTTGTATCTAGGTGTTGTGTCGATATTCGACTGAATTCCATTTCTAGAATTCTTTGTTGTCTAATATAACTTTTATTTAAAAAAAAAAGTGACAGAATTCTTCTGGGATTGCTTTTTATATATTTTTTGTGTGCGGTTTATGTTTATTTTTTCTGGTTCGTTTTCGTACTTTGTCATTCAACACAGATTTGATCAGCTAAACATGAGCAACGGCGTATGTCCACAATCTAATAAAATTTAAGTGATTGCTATATATTATTTAGGATCACAATTAAAATATTTAGCAAATATCTAGTAATGAAGTTCGAAGCCTTAATATCACCATGTTAGGTAGGTTCATCCTACATGGTTTCGTGACAGAACATTGATAACTTGAAAAATATACCTAACCGTATGTGAAATAACATAAACATGGGTAATAGTTTTGTAACATAATGTAATTTTACTTTTTAACTCTTTCTTTCGAGAAAAAATTCTCAAGCTTATTTTATCTAATCATTAAATATTTCAGATAAATTATTTTTTGGAAACAAAGCTGTTTCTTAAGCAATTTTTTTTATTCTGACTTTTAGTTAATCTTGAGAATGAACCAAGTCACTCCTATGCCGGTTTAAAATAGATATTTAGAATATAGGGGCCTATATTGTTTTTTTATATGTCGAAGTAATTTAGTAACAAAACCCGGCTTACTTCTTACTGTAAATTCATATCACAGTATTTCCGGATCATTAGTGACGGTTTGTGGCGCACCTCACCCCTTTTGGGTTTACCAGGAAAGTTGCCTTCTTTTTTTTTTATCACGTAGACCGTGCCAAGGCCCACGCGGCCCAGGTTTTTGTGTATCACGGCTTCATTGAGCTATCAGTTCCAATCTCTGTGTGTGGAAGTGGTTATCCGCTTATCAATAACAATGAAATATCCTTGACATTTATACAGTTGTCGCCCACGATCCACTGTGTTCACGTAAGGCGCTTATGAAAAATTAAAAACTTAGCTGCTGTTACAGAAGTGGATTCACGTCTATAGTTAAAACAATTTTTCCTAGTAATTTAGCTTCAAAACTGCTGAATATAACTCCCAGTTGCAAAGTTAGTCCCGTACACGGGTTCGAAATAAAAATCCCTTAGTCTTTATGGTTACATAACAACTAGGAAATATATCTTAACCCTTAAGTTTACTCTCACAATCGTATGCATAAACGACTCCCAATGTTTTAGAGAAATGTATTTAGGATCAGTAGCAGATTCTGTTTAAGTGCCACAGCAAAAGATCAAAGACGTGACTGACATCAGTCTTACCAACCTAAGTACCACATGCCTGTCTCAGGAATTTTTAAGATCTTCACATTATAACCAGACAACGGTCGACCCTTGCGGGCAACGCGACGAGAAACGCCATCCCCCTCCTCCCCCACTAGCTCTTCTCCTGGGCGAAACACCTGGTGTGTTTCCTTCTCCAATCCCCGCAGACGTCCGAGGCGTTTGGGAGGCGAGCACAGGCCGTTATCGCTAAGTCGTCCTTGAAGAGCACGCGCCGAGGCCATCATTCAAGGTCGCTTTATCTCCTGGGAGTTTCGGGATGGCATCAGTCTACACACTTACCGAGCATTAATAATAATCTGGTCATCGTTGCGGCTGACCAGAGATTTATTATGGCGTTCAGCCTCTCAATGGGAGTGCAGATAAGACCTCGGCAGCGAACACGACGGTGCTGAAGACTATTGTGACGGCAAAGAGCGGCACGATATCAGCACGCCATGTGGTGACATTGTGGCTAGTGCGTATGGCGATGGTGGAACAGTTGGGGTATTTCTGGGCGGTGCGTTTGCGTTTGTGAGACGAACGAGTAGGTGAGGGATTTCTGGAAAGAGATATTTTGAGTGGACAGTTTGTATTCTAGGGACTGTTTTGTGTGAAAGAAAAACACATTGGCTGTATGCTTAGAGTAAGGGTTTCAGGAGGTAGAGATAATAATTATTAAAATTAATTTTAAACTTTGAGCCCTAGAGTAAATCGTGCATAGATAAGTATTCTTAGTTAGAGGACAAGGGTATACATAAATCAATGTGTATCTGACAGTCATGACGGTGGCGTGGTTAAGTTTTGGAAATCACAGAAATGTCTCTAGCTCGCCCTTCTAAATTTTAGGCATACCTCTGTCTGAGCTTTAGTCACCAACAAGGACAGGACATTTTCGAGAAAATATATTTGCGTTAACTAGTTTCAATTATTTAGGTGGTCATCCTCAGCTCTGCTAAGGGGTTATTGGCTCCGTGCATAAGACAGCGCCAATCAGAGCAAGGTAATTGCGATATCACATATCGTGATTTGGGCTTAGAATCCATGTTTCTGTGGAACGCCATGGTTGGGTTTACAATCTGTTAGTTCATTGTATTGGCTCAGTGTCTTCCAGGCGGTATCGTATAAATAAGGATTGTAAAATTTCTCCAAGTTCAGTGACCGGTAAACGTTAGATTACCCCGTCATTTGTGTTATCGAGTCAAAGTTATGAGCATTCCTGCATTAACCAGTAGGTAGTCTGCATCACTGTTAGGTAGCATGGGATTATCTACTCTTTTTCTTTATAGGTCTGCGACTTACTCAAAGCAATAATGGACGTGATTTATTGGTTGTGTTTCAATTGCCATCGCTACAGGAATATTTTATTTTGTAAGTCTAGCTTGCACTTATACGACTTATAAAACCTTCTGGCCGCTAAAGACGGAGGAGAACAAAAATTTTAATTTCGTCGGAAAATTGGGGAGTGGGAGGCTGTCTATGGTGCTTTCTTGAATTTTTATGGTATTTGGCAAAGCCAGTGGTGTTAATATCCTACCACCCCTGCTGGAGACACTCTGTAACAGTATGGGGAACTGAAATACCCTACTTGGGCTTGTTACTGTTTCCTAATAATAATACTATGAAACTATACGATTAAATTATGATAAATATTTCATCATAACTACACATTCTGGGCACTCCCGTACATAGTTACATTTATGATAACAAACAATTTACTCTAGACCTACGTCTGTAATTAATTTCGCGAGAACAGTTTTATGTAATTATTTTGTTCATATTGCGAGCACACATTCTGTAGGGCCTCCATTAATAACACCGACACTTATCTTTTTCCACACCAAATGGTGACAGTTTCCGTGTTTCAGATGTCTATGATCTTATGGACTTTTTGAAACTCTAATAGGGGCATGGTTATCTTCATATGATCTTTGAAACAGTTGTGCAGTAGGAGTGCGTGAATGGATTTGGATTTTTGGACATACTCCATTGCGATTTAGAAGGAAAAAAACTGAAGACAATAGAAAAATATAAACAACAGGATACATACACCATAATTATACCATAAATGGAATTGAGTAAAATAAACCACCGATAGACAGATAAAATATTAAAATAAAAACAAAAAAAATATCAAGATACCACCACGGCAGATAACCCAATTTTAGGTCTGCTTTGGCAAGCGGACAAACAGATGAAGTAGATGAACCACAAAATAAAACAAATACACTACACAACGATGAGACGAAACAAAACACAGTAGTTTTACAAAGATAAGAAAGGCGTTTCGGGAACTGGAATCTGATCCCGTCATCAGGTAGTGACACACAGGGTCCAGGAACAGGAACACGAGTGCGACTGATGAGGAGGCTGGAAAACCATAAGTATAGGGTTAATCCAATCGCTTTCCTGTGTATTTTCCCATGCATGTTCATTACACTGGAGTATGTTCTAAAATCTAAATCCAATTATGGTTATCTCCATAAATCCACACAAGTTCCTTCATATTTTAAGTACGCAAACCACGTATCTTGACTGCTTCAAGAGCTGCACAGCTGAGAGCCAGCTTCAGTTGATAACAGGGCCACAGTAAGTTCTTCCTTTGAAGCCCACGTGACTGTGCGTCCTGGAAGTTGGAAAACGAACATACGTGGGTGTGGTAAATCTACTGATAACTTAGCAGTGTAGTCATTGCCCTACTTTAGAGGAACAAAATTATGACATATTGATCATTGTGTTTTATCTGAAAAAATGCGTGAATCTTTCGGTCGTCTAGTCTCGACACAACGGCGGGGCTCCTAGCCGGGCCCGAGAGCACCCCGATGAGGGTGTGTTCTCTGGAAGCGCTCTGGAGGAGACGACAGTATCCCCTGGACCAGACTGGAATGCGGCGCAGCGGCGGGTGGTCCAATCAGCAGCCTTTCACAACGGCAGCTGACTAACACCCTGCACAGCTGGGAGCTGGCCTGGTCGCACCAACACTACCTGCTCCCTCTACGTCTTGGCGAAGCGACAAAGGTTACCGCCTACGTCGTTGCGAGGGCTGAGGTAATTCGCGACAGCTTTTATGAGGGTATTGAACTTGAGTGTGGTTGGAAGACTAGATGGTTGGTAAATCTACGCACGACTATACAATTCTCATTTGTCTGATAGGCCTAGCATTACCCGTATTTGAGGCCATGCTCTTTCGTTTTTAGTGTTTTTGCAATAATAATTTTTGTAAGATTAAACGACAGCAGATATCAAGAATACGTTTGGCAGTTTTGTTAAAAATGTTCTTTTTTCTGTAGTAACTTTTTTCAAATCAAGAACATATATGGTTTCTACTAAAAAGTCAATTAACCAGAATTTCGTTTGTTACATAATTAGCTACCTTGAAAAAGTCAGCCAAAACGAAGAAGACGATTTTAAATAAAACTGCAAAACAGATTTTTGATAGCTGCTCTCGTTTAGGTGTAAACAATTAGTATCGCTAAAAATTAGAAACAAGACAGAGATGTCTCTAGCAAGTTGTTTTCTAAAATATCAATTTTTTTGCGTATTCGCATACGTCAGTAAATAACTGTTCTGGGAACATAATTTCTTTCCTGGATAGCTAAAAAAAACTACCTTGTATAGACGCCACTTTTTCCTTTAGCCATATACTATGTCAATGGAGAAAAAATTCATTGTGATAGTTACTAAAATTAAAATTGACATTTTTATGACATTGGCGCTCATTTTCTTGTATGTAATGGAGAAAAATACTTCTTGCCGTATGTATTATACGTTAATAGCATACTGTTACATAACTAATTTCCATGCTATTTGACTGCAGTGACCGTGATCGGCCGTGGGCTCCAAGGCTGAATATTGCTTACACATCACATGCCTCATCGCCTCTATGGGCAAGGCGCTATACTGGTGTCTGTCTTCTCCTTGAGAACTACTGTAATGACTTCTGCCCACCAGACTTCCAGCTAGACAGATTAGATAGGAATATATGTTAAAATTAAATCACTTCACAGTCAATCCATTGATTTAAACAAGAAGGTCTCATGTAAATCCTTCTAAGAAATCCTGGAACTAAGTTATTTAAAAATATATATTTACTGATAATGATTTTGTAAAATATAAATGCCTAGAACACATTTCAAAACATCACATAAAATTAAAAAAAAAAGCAAAGTTTTTTTTTGTGATGAAGTGCTCTTCGACAAATTTTACACAGAAAAAAAATTGTTTCACACAGTAGTCTTGCAAAAGAATCAATTTTTAAACAATTGTATTTAATAATGCCTTCTTACAGACTCTGGTGATGTAAACTTGCTAACAGTGCTAACAGCAGGTTCACTACCAACGCTCTTATAGTAACGACTTTTGATTTTAATCAGCCCTAAAAATTTCACAGTTGTTATTATCCGTTTTATCGCCATTTTCCATACACCTAATTTTGTTGTTTTTATTTTAGTGTCCTTCATTTGATCTTTTTTAAGTTATTTTTTAACGAGTATGTTCCGTCTCGAAATTAGTGCTGTTATCGTTATATTTTTTGTTTGTATTCGTGTCGAGTATCGGAATACGAATTCATTCCTTTCCGGGATTTTCGGAATGTTATATAGATTTGTTGACAGTAGTTAATACTGACTTTACTTTATATGATTTTATGTTTATTGTGGGGTTTTCTGCTACACGGCAGCTTTCGCCCGCAATGGTGTATGCAAATTGCAGTTTAGTTTGCAATACTTTGAAATTTCACGATTGAGTCAAGGGAAATTGTTGTACGTAATGCTCAGAACTTCCAGTGTATCTCAGGTCTCACGCCTAGAGTTATCTCGTCAAGCCCCAGGCATGGTGTTATCTCGTTAAGCCTCATGCCTAGTGTTATGTTGTCAAGCTTCATGCCTAGTGTTATGTTGTCAAGCCTCATGTCTAGTGTTACGTTGTCAAGCTTCATGCCTAGTGTTACGTTGTCAAGTCGCATTCCTAGCGTTATGTTGTCAAGTCTCTAGCCTAGTGTTATGTCGTAAATCCTCAGGCGTAATGTTATGTCGTCAAGCCTAGTGTTATGTTGTCAAGCATCAGACCTAGTGCCACGTTGTCAAACCTCAATCCTGGTGATATGTGTTACGTCAAGTCTCTGGCCTACTGTTATATCATCCCTGAGGCCCCGCGTAATGTCGTCAAAATTCAGTCTACGTGTATACGTCGTCATGCCTCAGCTCCAGTTGTTACATCGTCTCTGTACAAACAGTTTGTCCTGGCAGAACCCCAGAGTGTTGTGTCTGGTGTCGCGACAGGATGGTACAACAGCACAGCGACGTCGATGACGCGAGGTCCCCTGGGGAAGTGGGATAGGGAGGAATGGGAGGAGAGCGATGCGGCCGACTAGGGACAGGGACAGCCGGCCCGTGTTATGATGATGGAGCAGACATCTTCGGCAAGTCATACAGATACCCATCTCCAACTTGTCATCTCCGGGTCTCGCGGCCGGCTCTGCGGGGAATCATCACCTCTTCAGCTCTCCGTGCGTCCCTGTGGACTGGTCTTCAGGGGTAGACGCGGCCACGGTATAGCCCCGCGGGTCAAGGTCACGTCGACGACACGCAACCCTGCACCGGCGGCCCGAGGCCCAGATTATCTAGCGTTTAGTTCTTGAGAGGACGCTAACGTTTGTTGAGTCCCTTGTGCTTACAGGCTGAGAGTCAAGTGGTGACCGAGCAAGAGTTGTCCGTATTCTCCTAGTGTTCCCAGACACCTATTGCGTTCGTTGTGTTCTAATTACACAAATTTTAATGCGGGCATACCGTTTTATTTTTGCAGTAAATCGTAGCCAGTGTGTAGAATTTAGTCTGGCTGCTATTTTTTTTTTTTGCGAATTCAGCTGTATTAAGGTGTGAGATGAAACTTTACATGGCATTACTAGAGAAGGTGATTTATCGCGAGAATGTTTTCTGCCAGCGTATTCTGCAAATCAGTGTATCGTCTTGCGTCATGTTTTATTGGCCGGCGGTTATGTAGCACAGTCTAGTTTTTACAGACGAATCACAGACGTCCAGTAGTAGTGCACCAGAGTTATCATTGGCCCAGTCAAATAGGGACTCGCCAGTAACGAGGTAAAAGCGTCGGAAATGAATACATTACATTGAAGCCAAACAAACAGTCAATTTTTCCCGCGATAAATCACCTTCTCTAGGCATTACTGTAAAGTAAATTAAATGGGTGACCGTGCTATATTATGTTATCATTAAGATTCATCTATCACTTTATGCTGCTGTATCTTAAAAAAATAACACCCACATTAAATAATTCGTAAAACTTTTGTAATATAATGCCCATCATTCTTATAGAGAGCTATTTTTGCCTGTCTGTAGCACACACACACACACACACACACACCAACACACACACACACACACATATATATATATATATATATATATATATATATATATATATATATATATAGCGTAAATTGCTGATACATCCTTTGTAATTTTGCACTATCTTATGAATTCATTTCGTATTTAATGTGTTGTGAGTTATTACAGTTGCGAGTGAGTGGTTGATAAAGCGCTTCACGGAAAATTTTAGTCGTTTTAATAACGTGTATATTTGTACGAGATATGTTTTGTTTTATAGACATGCATTGTGATTTTTTTATTACAACGAACATTTTTAGCTCAATAGCTTTGGTAATGTGACATGACCAATTCCAAATTTGCATAAAGTGGTTTATAAAAAAGAAATAATTCATACTTACGTCACGGTCTACACCATAAAATGCATAACACAACATTGATTTTTCTTTTGTATTTAAAAAGCTAACTTTGACATAAAAATTTGTCAATTAATTTTATAATTTTTAAGATTCAAAATTACTCAATGTGGTTTTATTTAGTTGTGTCTTGAAGTTGCCCGTAACAATATTCATCAGTGTGAATGATTTCATTTCAGTAAGTCAGTTTGATTTGTTTCCCACAGCAAAGTCGTAATACCCATTTTACTCAAAATACTCATTACGCGTGTCTACAAAAAACAAATCATATCTCGTACAAATACCAAAATTATTTAAAGAACTGAAATTTTCAATGAACGGACCCCTTAAGTTTTCATCTATCAAAGAGGTCGCAAAACTAGGCCTAATACGTATGGTGCCTAACTACTCTGTGTAAGGTGATCTTCCTCTCTGTCTCTCTCTCAATAAATAAATATATACATATGTATGAGTTTATTTTGCATGGTTCCTTTACATGCGCTCGTTTTATGCTTAAGTAAACGCCACAAACATCCATGCCCGTAATGGATTTCGAGCCAAGGACCTGTCGCACCGTAAACCGACATGCTACAGACCACGCTACGGAGGCCAATATATATATATGCCTATATATATGTATGTATTTATTTATAATGTATAGATACACACAACTTTACAAACAGCTGCCATTTGCTAGTTAATGCTGCAAATATGTATGTTTGAAACATTATTCTATATAACGATTCAGTCTCAAATAGCAAGAATCTTTCAAGCAGGTTGTGATGGCGTGCAGTCTCGTGTAAGAAGCCCACACAGCAGGACGAGAAGGCAGAGGGATTAGTCGCGCAGCCCGACATGACGGATGGAGAGACTGCAACGCTGGGTCAAGCGACGAACCCCTTGCGCCTGCTCGTCACAATGGATGCCCTACACGCCCCTTGAGATGGAGGTTAGAGGACAGGTGAGGTGATGGCGCTATTGCTCATTAGTTAATATCGTCTATCACGCCACTCCGTGGCAGGGGACGCGCTGGGTACAGTCTCTGCCGCTGCCTCTGGAACCTCGGACATATGCCGCGCCGTTGTAACTGCTCAGCAAAAACATTTTATCTACATCAAAGAAAACAGTTATTTGAGACAATTCAGCTTGCAGTATATGCCTTTTTTAAGCTTTACAATTATCATTGGTGTTTTAAATTGTACATTTTGGGAGTTTCCTCAAGTAGGCTGTAAATTGCTTTCTTTCATTAAAACAAACTTAAATTTTTTAACGTATAGCTTGTTGTTAAAAAAGTTAACTAAGTTAAAGTTACTACTACAAAAGTATTATTAAGTGAGCTTAAAATCCCTCACTACCCTTACATACATAAAACAAATGTTTTCTTTGATACGAAGCTTATTTGCAGTGGCTTATGTTAAAATATAAACCCGGTTAGCTGGCACTAAATTTGTGCTGTTGCAATGAAAGTGTCTTAAGAGTGTGGTACTCAGAACTGTATATTAACATTCATGGAAATTCTTCGTGTTCCACTAATGAAACAGCCGAGGGCTGGTTTTTTCGCATTCTCCGATAAAAATGCAAAATTGGCACAAGAAATTATATTGCAGGAATTAATATTACAACCTTAACCGTTATTTTTCTGCAAGTATGTATAGGTGCGGGACATTGATTGTGTCTTAAATTTTTATATTTACTGCAAATAATTTCCGATTCACCTCATAGTTCGAATAAAGATCCTACTGTTCCAAGCGTGGCACATGAACAGAACAAGTAATATCCAGAGTGAAAGTAACTTGACTTATATGCGTTTATCTTATTGCGAGAACATTACCTTACCGCCTATTGTTTCATCCGGGATTTTTAGGTCCTCGGATTCGAGGGAAGGCCGCCGATGTTGTACTCTTAAAGACTCTGAAGACAATGACGTCCTGTCTGCCTGCCTCTCAAGAAACGAAAACAAATACAGGCGTCTGCGGTGAACAATAACTCCATTGTCTGGCAGGGAATCATCGCCAAATTGATAACATCATCCTGTGTTTCGATTCATCGCCTCGCCAGACGCCATTACTCGAGTCTTACATCGCCATCTAAGTGGAATGACGAATTCCAAGGTTGCGAACACATTATTAATATTTTTTTTTTCTTAATAAGATAGGAGGCAGCGGTGTCCGAGTGGTAAGATCACTCAGCTCTCACCAAGGTCATCCGGGTTCGATCCCCGGCGGGTTCAGCCCGGATTTTTCGCACGTGGGAAATGTGGCGGATATTTCTGTTGCAGCCGGCGGGTTTTCTCTGGGATCTCCCGTTTCCCCCGCCTTTCTCATTCCGCCACTTCTTAATAGTAGGGCTTCATATCATGTCACACATCAGGATATGCAGATGCCTACGAGCGTTCAGTCGAAAATCTGCACTCGAGGTATACGACACCCTGCCCTCGGGTACCCTCTCCATACCATTTTTAATTAGTTTAACAATTGCTATCTTAATTACGAGATTTTCTAACCGTTTTTTGAGGTTGGGGAAGCTCTGCGGAAGGTTACTAGTAAATTAGGCCCACAGAAACAGAACATGAAGATTTAAAAATATTATTATCAGTTGTAGCTTTCATTTATTACAACATTTAGGCCTACGTTTTTAGGGGCAGAGAACCTACGGGTAGGCCTATTTATCTCATTTTAATATACTTGATGTTTGGTTGAAGAGTTCGACACTAATTATTGTCCTCGGAAGCGAATTTGTTATATCAGTTCAGCTTTTAGTAATTCCGTAGTCTTGGAGCATCTTCTTGGGTTGGTTAGGCCAGCAAAGATGGGTGTGGCGAAAGACACCAACCAGGTCAGGGCTAGTTTTGCTTATTAATAACGTCGTATGCGCCGTAGCTGAGCCCGAATATGCTTATAAATTAACACTTCCCGGGTTCTATGATGTGTTGACAGGAAGTTCATTGCCTTGCAATTACGACGTCGTCACATACGAGGCTAGACGGCAGGGGATCGGTGCAATATGTACAGCGACCCTCCCTGCTGGCTAATGCAACACTGTGCAGTAAAAAACAAATAATAATAATAATGTGCGCTAACGGAGAATATCCTTGGTGAGAAAAAACATTCTAAAACTGCATAATACAACTCTTGCCAAGATGGGCACTTTTTTTCAAGAAAAACTTCTATTGGTTTTGCGAACAATTTGTGTTAGTAATTGTGTCACCAATGGATTACTATGTAAAAGTTCAAACGTTTATCCAATACGCGTCCATTGTAACGGTATTTATAGTTTGTTTTATGGGCTGGCAGGGCGAGTTGGCACAAAGGGAATATGGGTTCGATTATCCCGATGTCGGTTTTCCAAGGTTTCTCCAAAATCGCTCTAGGATGAATGCTGGGGTGGTTTCTTAACATGGAACAAGGCCGACAACATTCGTGGCAACTGTCCTTGGGTAAAAGTAGTTTGATAGTGTATGTCGAGACGTAAAGCAGGCAGTTTGCAGTCGCCAACATGTGCTGTTATCTTCACGAGGAGTTTCTGGACGCGAGAAACAAGTCCACGGAGCTGAGCGGTGATGGATGGGCCGGTTAATTTGGCCCGAGCGTTCATCACAAGCGATTAAGGGAGTCTTGTTCGCCCTGGTAAGCCGCTTGTCTAATTACGCTCCTCCGCTGCTTTGTTTTGCAACGTGAGACCCGAAAAAGGAAGGTAGGGTGTCCCCCTCACCACTACCCATCCCCTCGGCGGAGAGCAGTGCTCGCGCGCACGCGCATGCATTAAGCTATTGTCTCGGAAGAAACGAACGGGCTGATTTCCCGAACTGACGGCGCGGGCGTGTATTGTGCCCGGGAGATAGCGGGAGAAGAGCCGCCCAAGTCGCACCTCTCGCCGCAGCAAACTTTCCTGTCGGTCACGTGTGCCCTGAGCACTCCCGACTATACCCGCTGTAAGGTAATGTGATACTTTTAGAAACAAACTGTTGGAAATACTATGTAAGCAAATCAAAGGAAAACGCACTATGGTGAGATCAAATATATTTACGCGTCTGCGAGTATGAAAATTGTTCGCAATAATTATTTTAAAAGTGAATTAACCACGTCTGTTATACAATAGTTGGAGGATGGTTGGGTTGGCACTGATGTCGTAGGAGTGAGTGAGTGAGTGAGTGAGAGATTATATGGTCAGCGATCAACATCGAGGTCTTCAACGCTGGAGGTGAGTATGGCGCAGCGCCGGAATGAGAGGGCGGGGGAAACGGGCGATCCCCGAAAAAACCCGCCGAAAAGCGGCATCATCCGGCACGATTCCCAATTGCGAAATTCCGGGGAACGACCACGCCGGTAACTAAACCCGGATCGCCTTGGTGGGAGGCGAATGGTCTGACCATTCTGCCGCCGCGGCTCTGATGTTGTAGGAATAGTTCTTCTGTACATTATGAACAGCGGCATAAATATTGAAAATCGTTTAATGGAATATGTTCATAATGTATTCACTTTCATGGAATGAAATTTAATGTGTGTTTACATTTACCATATATTACAATAGTTGTAAAGGTGACCTAATTAGTGGCGGTGGATGAACAATGTACGTCGGCTTGTAGTGCAGCCGTCAGCCTGGCAATGTAATTGTTGACGTTTGGCGGAAGGAGACATTTTTGGTGTGAAGACAGATCCAAGTTAGAAGCAGGGCTTCCAGAAAGTATCAAGTTACCGTACGACGTGTATATGTACGTAGGTTGTAGGTGACACACCTATATCACCATATACTAAAGATAATAATATAATGCATAGAGCATGCTGTATAATTGTTATTCTGGATAGAAGTCAATATATTGTTTATTCCTGTAAATAGAGGTGGTAATTTATGGTGAATAGAATAATGCAACATTTTGTATCAATGCTTAACGCTCTTCCTCTGCTTCGTGGCTATTGGCAGAGTGTATTTGTACACAGGCGTCGCTCATTTGACTGTGCCAGTCAGGAAAAGGTTACTGCGACACCACACGTCTGTGATTTGCAGGTAGAACCCGAGACGTTGATAGTTAAGAACAGCCAATCACAGACCATAAAGCAGAGCTGCAAATATACACATGAAGCATTGAAACAAAATTTTGCGTAGTTGTTTTCACCACAAATCATCAGCTCTACCTATAAATAAAAAAAAATTAACACCCAAAATTTATTTTCACAAAATATAACAGCTGAAACGTTTCGTTTTCACTTTTTTACCCTGAATAAAAAAAACACAAAGGAAATTGGAAACGGAAATTTCTCTTCGGGCGTGTAAGAATTCTTGAACATAGATTGTAAAAAATTCACCCAGGCCCGTGACGCTCTTTTTATCAGAGGAGTAATTAGAGTTCCAGAAAATGAAGCAAAGAATGAGTGAGTGAGATATTTTAGTCAGCGCTTAACATCGAGGTCTTCAGCGCTGGTGAGGGGTCACATGAGGAGAATATGGAGGGTCGCCGGAATGAATGGGCGGGGGAAACGGGACATCCCCAAGAAAACCCGCCGACTAACGGCATCGTCCGGCACGATTCCCAGATGAGAAAATCCGGGGACCGACCCCTCAGAGAATCGAACCCGGATCACCTTGGTAGGAGAGGAGAAGCCTGACCCCTCGACCACTGCGGCCCCTATGAAGCAAAGAAGATATGCGGGCGTGGCGTATAGTAATACCAATCCAATCATTCACCTGTAGTGATTTCGGTAAACCATGGAAAACCCATTTTTGTGACCAGACCAGTAAGAATAGTAACATGAGTACACGCGAATAGCGTCAATTATCTTCTTCGTTACATCTCTCGGTTCCAGGTACTTCGAGTCCTACAATGTCCAAAATCCATCATTAAATGCTACTAGCATCTTCTGTTGACAGCGTTAGAAACACTTCATTCTACGAGCAATGTTTATTTCCTTCGTAAAACTTAATCAAAACGGTAATTTAACTGTATATGCATTTAATTTCTTAGGCGTTCCATGTGCTCGAATTGCACACGGCTTAATAGAAGAACACGGGAACGGAATTGGAAAGAAATCGATCATGGCTTTAGTGAGGAAATAATCCCAGAAATTAACTGTAGCTATTTCTAAAATCTTTCAAAACCAAATTTAGAACGGTCGAAAAACCCGGGTTTTCATTAAGTTGGCACTGTGCGACCTCTCTCGGTTATACGTGCACCGACTTTCTTGATTTTATAATCTACAAATTTTTAGTTGCTGCTAATTAGATGTCCAGCCCTATGTTTTAGAACAGCTCAGTCATATGGCATGACTGAGCTATTCCAAAACATAGTGCTAGACATCAAATTAGCAGAATCTATAAATTTATATAAATATGTGACACATGCCTACAAAACAATGAATAAGTATGTTTTACTAAAAATTATTGAGTGTACTAACCTAATTAATTAACTCTCTGACCAATAAGATTTTTAGTTGTGTTAGACTTCCCTGTTGAACGCAATTTCATTTTTCCTAAAACCGAATAATAAGTTTCGTACAGGATTGTCGATAGGCGTAGTGAATAAATAGTATTTTAAAAATGAAATTTTTGGAACTCCTTTTTCGAAAGAATCTTTATGGAATTGCACACATTTTCCTTGTTAACAAAAGCAACTTCTGTAGTTCTATAAATAATTTTCTCGGGAACAGTTTCTTTAAGGATATTCATTAAAAATTAATTAAACTTTTTTCACAATGTAGCTTAATTAACACTATTCACCCACGTCCAGAAACTATATTCATTTATTTCAAATAATGTTGCCTTCCATTTAACTTTATATTTTGAGATCAATTAAAACCCTGGGGCTGTATTTTCTCATTAAATTAAGTTCTAGTTGCTGAGATTTTCAGAACAAGCGTCTCTGACTTGTGAAACATTTTATACTAAAGCAATTAATCTACACATTTCGCATTTGCATATGAGATTTTAAAAACCTGACCCGAATTATTATAATGAATGTGTAGAGCACTGAATTGCGTACACAGTTTTAAAATTATTTTAGTGTTTAAAGGGTAATAGAGCAATATTATAGCTATTGTAATAGTTGAAACTCTGTGGTTGCTGTTATTTTTATTTTATGCACGGCGTTTTTTCGGCTGTTCAAAATCAGCTGTATAAAACTTGCCAATAAAAAATTTCTAACAATATAATTTCTAATTACTTTTATCTAAAATTTCACACAATAAACGAAATAGTTCCGCTAATAAACTCCAACAATCGTGCTCTGCAATTTACAATAATTCTCAGTCATTTCCGCTGTCATATTACATAATCAAGCATGTACCTATTTAAAAAAAAACAGTGAAAATTATTTTACTTGATTAAAGAAATTGCTTAAAATACCACCTTAACAGGAAGCGTCACTGGTTACCACCATAGGTAGATGAGTTTCCGATTGATCACAAGGTATGTACTCTTTTCTAGGTGAATATGACATTATTATGACTTATTTAGCAAATTTATTACTTACAAACTGTTACAAGCAATCTAGATTTTTTTTTCAGTAGAGAGGTGGAAGGAAGAAGCGAAGGTTACTGAAGAAGAGAGGGCTAAAGGTTGTGAGGGTCACATAACCCACTGTTGCCAGGCGCATCAGGCCGAGGTCCCGACTTCATTAAGGGACTCACTATACATGCGATAGTTAATCGCGCCCAGCGGGGGGTCGACCCAACGGTCCTCACCCCCTCTCTCCCCCCCCCCCCCCCCCCCCCCCCCCCGCCGACACACAAACACTGGATTCCTGCCTTGTGCCCAGCGTCACCGCCTCCTCAACCCCCCTTCGTTCAACCCGCAGGGCTCACAGAGCACCTAAATTGACAACGCGCCTGATTTATAGTGCAGATTTATACCGTTCGCTCCGTGCAAGGAAGAAGAAAAAATACGCCCGTACCAGATTGTTCCGAAAAAAAAACTAAATAGATGGCAGGCATATTTCTCATCACTTTCACAACTAACTCACCTTTTGACTGAAATATATATTTTTCCCCATTAGCTCCCTGAAGGAAAAATTCCTCACTTCTCTAGCTTCAGTATTATTTTTCCCAGTTAGTTTGAAAGTTGTCGAATATAAACGAAATTTTAACGAAAAAGAAGAATTAATGTGTTACTTGACTGTGGTTGCCGAACCTTCGAACCAGTAATAAACTCCGTTGATCCATATAAGAATATTTGAAGAACACGTTTCATGCAAATGATTAGTTTCCTTCATATTTTATTGAATTGTTTGTTGTCAAATTAGATTAACGCCATTAAGTGAAATCGTATTTTTTAAAAAAATCATGACATATACGTTTATGTTCTCCAAAACATAAACTCTTAAACGCAGTAAGATAATAACGTTCAAACCAGAACGGTGATTTCTGCACGCTAGCAAGCGTATTTTTTTTACTGCACTTCTGTTTACATTAATTTTTTTATATAAGTGACTATGCGAGACGCAAAACAAATGAAATAAATATTTTGTACTCGCAGGTAATTATAAATCAATGAAACTGATAGAATAGAAAAATATTTTAATATGTAGTAATTAGAGTATTTGTCAAGGTGACAGACTGGGCTTGAATTTATATGAATCAATGCTATGTTTCCTCGAAAATTGTTGGAACACTAAGGGAAATATAAACGTATTTATTTTTAAACCTAACAAAGTTTCTGTTAAACATGTTCGTATTACTGCTTCAGTTATCATCATTACAAAAGATAATATAGTTAGCATAAGTTTTTATTTTTTTCGGTTAAACTCGCACAGGTCTACGCTGACTAGAATATTAATTTTGTAGAAAAGCGTGGGGGCAGACTTACTTATTTAACGATTCATATTCAGACTTGATTGCTTCCTTAGTGAGATTCACTCAATGTCACACAATTTTATACATCTTGAGTAGTTTTGTTGTTTAAAATAGTTCGTAGGTGTAAAATTATTTTTAAGTTGTCAGTATAATAACACAAATTTCCATATTTTCTTTATTATCTTATTCCAACTGGTTACTCGATTTCTTATTTCAAACTAAGCTACATGTCATTTAACTGATGCCTACTCTAGAAAACATAATATAGCCACACAACTGTGATGCAACTTCTTGTACGGTATCAGAAGCACGGGTATTTGTAAATAAATTTTAATGTAGAATGGTTTCCCTTGTGTAATTTTATTTTATATATAGCTAAATGTGTTAATAATTTATGACTTTCACATTTAATTACGAAAAATAACCATTCTATGGTCAATTGTTTTCAAATCTATCATCAGAAAGAATATGTGAAACGTATTCAGCATAAATAAAAAAAATTGTGAACTTGTGCTGTCGAATAGTCTTAAATTCGGTAAAAAAAAAAAAAAACAGTCTGGTTGCTACGTGCTAAAATTTTAAAGTTACAAAATATATTATACACCCAGCGAACATTTCTCTTTCATGCTACAGTGAAGTAAACCTACGTTTTCAGTACATTCTGTATTAAGCCTACAGAAAACAGCGTGTGTGCTCTGTTAGCTGGAGAAATGTTACGTGAATCTCCCATGCCACCACGTGTAGTGTCTCGCATACCAGTAGTTATTTAATATTCTATAATGAACAACTACTTGTGTAATACTGAAAAATTGGCTGAAATGTTGGGGCCAATTGTTAGTAATGGTAATATTAGTCTCACGCGTATTCGGTAGGAAAAAATGGCAATATATGCTCCGTATTATTTAGAGAGCTTAAAACAACTTAATCAGAAAATTTATGTTCGGTTGTCAAATTTCGTGAGGAAATTTGATTATGACGTCAAATAGATGTGCGATGTATGTAGACCAGTATCGAGACAAGTTTTGTAGTTTTCCGTGGTACTAGGATAGCGAAGAGTATTCGTCGTCTCTGTCCCAGCGTTATTATCCTATGTATTTGTCTAGAAAATGTTGGAGGACGAATTAATTTATTTTATTCATTTTGTAATTATTATTCACTATTTTTAGAACTCGTATCACTCATTAAGTTTACCGATTCTTCAACACTTCCTTGTTGAAGATTTACGGAATATTTTATATACTTGAAAATATGACATTACGGGCATCGCCTATCTTGAGCGGTTTGGAGTGGTAAAGGCTCAGAAGCGACGAAGCTATAGGGGCGACCTTGAAGTGCGCATCAAATGCTGCACCGCTGCAACGAGCCAAGCGCTGAACTACATTCCCGTCGATCCATATTCACTAGCAGTGACCATAAAAAAAATTTTAAGAAGAAAGTCTGAATCGATAGCTGAGTTTCATTTACATCCAGTAGTACCCTACATTTAGAAGTACGGCTGTCTGAAAAGAACGTTTTTAGCAATGTAGGAGGGTTTAGAAACTTTGTTTTTAATGGCAATGGTGTCTTAACAATTACATTCCGTCCTTGTCCAATGTGAGGTTTATTTTCGTAACTGGCACAATGGCGCATGTGGATTAGATTCGTAAGAAAAAAAATCATAATTTCTTCCCATCCACTGAAACGTATTTGAAGCACGTAGTTGACAGCGGCTTGGCTAAGCCAATTACCTAACCTCGTACTATGCGCGTTATATCTGAATAAATAAAAAGTAAGTGTACAACAGTTGGGACAAGACAAAATGAATATAATATGTGTTTATAATAGTTCAATTAAAACCTACTAACGCTCAGAAAGACACTAATAATCGTATAATTTAATGCTCCTGCAAAGAAATGTCGCCATAACTCCCCTAAATTTTCAGTTCTGGTAAGAAAATGACTAATTCCTGCCAAGTAGCCAGCATAAAAAAACTAAGGTTAATTCTACAATAGGTTAAAAAGAAAAGGTTTTACATTATTGGAGAGTTTGTCACAAGGAAAATTTCCGCCGCTAGTTTCGCAACCATCGAAAAGGGACCAGAAACATACGAAACTGTAGCCAAATTAAATTAAAATATACTTGGAAATAGCAAAGTCTTTTAACTTAATTTTAAAGTGAAAATTAACCGATTTCGCGTTTAAAATTGTCAACTATATGGACCTTAAAATTCAGGAAAGCTCTGTGGTTGGTCAGTTTGCACCCATTAGCTATACTAGCGCTCAAGCGGCAGAAATTTTCCCCGTGACAAACTTTTAACATTGATCTTTCTAACCAGTAGTAAAATTAGGCTAACCTTGACAAAACGAAGACTGTATATTGCCGAGTGAAACTGCGTGTGCTGAAGGTAAGCCTGATGGAATTATACCTAGTAGTGTTCACCAAGCGAGGCGGTGTTGTGACAAAACACTCGACTCGGGTTCGAGAGGATCCAGGTTTGATTCTATGGTCCGGTCACTTCGATTTTAAATGTCTATAGTTTCCCCAAATTACTTTATGCGAATGCTGGGATTGTTCTTAAAAACAAGCAGTTGCTCCCGATCCCGTTTCGGATTCTGTGTCCTTAAGAGTTAGTGGAGGACGAATTAATTTATTTTATTCATTTTGTAATTATTATTCACTATTTTTAGAACTCGTATCACTCATTAAGTTGACCGATTCTTCAACACTTCCTTGTTGAAGATTTACGGAATATTTTATATACGCGCGTGAGATGTGCTGTAGCGTGGTACCGAAAGTATTTTTTCTTATGTAACTATTACAAATGTTTCCAATGCGTTTATCTGGAATAGAAGACACTCTTCAAACAGTGCCTCTACAATTTAAAAATTTCGTCCGCTAATTAAAAACATGATTTCCAAGCTCCTCAAAAGTGCTAAAAATGACTTTCACGTTGCTGTAGCTGAGAAAATATCAACAGTAATCAGGAAACCAAATCAAATGAACCTGCATTGGACTTTAACACATAATTTCCACAAATAAAATAACCGGGCCATTGTTTGAAGTCCCGCTATAAAACGGGTTCTACGAAAACATTCGACTTATAGCCATACGAAATATTGTTTGTTTCGTAGACGTACATTGTGACCATTTTTTACTGCAACAAAAAAAATTAGCATCTATAGTTTTTTTTTTTTTAATAATGGCATGTCAAAGTCCAAATTTGTATAAATGCTTTTATGCTTTATAGCAACTGACTTACCGAACCGAAAAATTCATACTGAATAACGAAGTTGTAGGCTACAAGGTTTCCTATACAAAAACCAAAATTTAAATATTTTTGAAAATTTTAAAAATTCTTGAATTTTTAAATTTTAATTTCAAATTTTAGAATTTTATCCCTACACACTCACCTACATTATAGAGCCTAGTCATGATAAAATGAATACTTCAGAGCTCTATAAATTTTTTCATCTCTCATTTGCATGTCCTTAGCCCAGTGTGCAGATTTAATTGTACTCAAAATGAAACGTTAAAATACACTGAATATTGTAATATTTTGTTAACATTGTTCCATGATTCTTGATTAACAAAACAGTTTTCACTTTACGATAAAATTCCTATATTTTCCCTCCCATACGATAATCGCAATAAGTTTGATTATAAATTTTTCCATTTCCTGCTTATTTTAATGTACCTGCAAATTTTAATTGTAAACATGACAACCTGAGTAATAATCAAAGTGTATACATTGTGCCGTACTTAATCTGTCAGCCTCCCACAAAGGCGGTCCGGGTTCGATTCCCAGCGAGGTAGGTCCTCGGATTTTTCGCATGTGGGAATCTTGCCGGACGGTGTCGCTGGTCGGCGGGTTTTCTTGGGGATCTTCCGCTCTCCTCACCCCTTCATTCCGGTGCAGCTCACTAAATTACCTCACGTCAACCCTCATCAGCGCTAAAGACCTAAATGTTAGCGCAGACCAAAATCTCTTCATTCACTCTTAGCAGACGAAACTAATCAATCGACGAGAAAAAAAATTTAAACAGTAGACAAAATCAAAATTATAAGTAAGTGAAACTGAATTATTGAGAAAGAAGCACGAAACAAATATGAAATTTAGGCGGTAATAGAAATGTATAACTTGTAAATGTTCAGCGATCATCACATTTAGTGTAGAATATTTAACAAATGTATAAAATAGGAAGGGTCATTTTCTCCTGCTTTGTTTGCAGGTGTTTGGACACAACTACGGCAACCTACTTCTGTGAAAGAATTCTGTACCAAATTGTTTCAATGACGTATGTAGCCTACACATCTTCAACTCTGTTAAACATTCAATGATTGGTAGATGCACTGGATGATCACGAACATGTTTTAAATAGTCTCCAAAAACTGTATTATATTAACCGTGACACGTGTGAACAGTTTTGGGACAAGTCACACATGCTGTGTGTCCAAGTTGTGCAGTTCCAACTGGGCCTGTTGAAGAGAGAGAAAATGCTACAAATAAACGATAGCCAATGTTGATACAAAACATTCAGTGTTATATATATCACGTTGGAGCCTAGCGAAAAAAACAAAAAAAAAACTATTCCCGCAATTTTCCATTGTCTCTAATGATTGGTAGAGATGATGGTTTATCGCGGAAACATTTGACTGTTTGCTGGTTTTCAACGTACTTTCTGCTTATCAAAAGTTTACTGGCTTTCGCTCATACAAGTAATTGTTACCTTATTTAAATGAACCAATAATAATTCCCCTTTATTACATTTGCCACCTGTTACAGGTCTGCAGGTAGCTACTTTGTGTCAGACGTATGTTACCCAATCCTACACGTTGCAACAAATTGTAGTGTTTTCAAGGGTATGTTGACACAAAACATTTTCGTGATATAGGATTATCTCTAATGATTATATGTAGAGGTACGTCAATTTCGCTGATTCTTCTGGCAGTAGCCTAGATTTTTCAGTCCTGTACATGCACTGGACACAGTCAATTATTCATTGGCTTAGTTATAACCGTACAAGCTGGTAGCACGCGATAGCTCTTGGAATCATTTCCTTATTTACTACTGGCTTGCAGTAGTCAAAAGCGTTTCGTGACAGCTGCCAACTAATCACAGACGTGACAGTGACGTATACATTTTTGGTGTTCAACCTGACCTGGAATGTATCTGCGAAATTGACGTACCTCTAATTATGTGTTTTTATTTCGCATCGTCTTGGGTTCCTACCCGTAAATCAAGGACATGTGGTTCGCAGTTACCTTATTCGCATTGACACAGTCCAATGAGTGACACTTCCACACAAAGACAAACAGCTAATAACCATGAGGAAGAGCTGGGGTTGTGCACGTAAGACAAGTTGATTCAAAATTCTGTTCACCAAAAACCAGTGGCTCGAGACATAACCGAGCTGTAGAATAAAACAGTCACGTGATTAAACCTGTACCTTACTTCAGCCCGTGGGTTATTTTAACCGCCTCCCGAAGAACCAATGTAACCTACTGACAGCGGACATGCCAGGGACGTCTGCGGACACCTGGTTCCCACAGGTGAAGAAGCAAGGGCTCTAGGGCTGTCATCCTCGTCGGGGATCCAACCCCGGGACCAAATAATCGGTCAGCGCCGCCTTCTTCAGAGCTCAAGTGCTGACCTCGCTCGTAAAACCCGGGCGCGCGCAGGTAAGCGTTCCCACACCGACACGTCGCGCGCAACAGCGACCTAACTACCCCGCGCCCTGGTGGTACATGTCCCACTAAAGGCGGTTACACAATTGAAAACTTTAGCATTTGTCTTTACCATTCGATTTTACGGTAGTTTTCAATACATGGATTTTTATGGAGTCGTATATAATGGCGTCGCCAAAGCTAAAGTCATGCTGACTTGAATTTACGTTTCCGATAAACTGAAAAAAAACTAATGTCAAAGTCAAGATGGCCGCCCACATACAACCAGCTGATTTCCTATAGTAAAATATGTTTATTTCTTAGCATAGTTTTAATATCCAATATTGGGATTTAATGGAAAACTTTAACATGTGTGTATTAAATGTACTCGAAAAACCGTGCAAATTGTGTTAGATAAGTATTTGTAAACGATCTCGTAAGTTTGGATAGTAGATAGCATCGTTTTTGTTTTGAGAAATATTGAAATAAATATAAGCTTTTATATTTACGTGACATGCACTTATGGCAAATATATGACTTATATCACAGTATTTCCATCTTAAAAAACAGAATCTCAATCATTTTTCAACCGTCATTACTTTAACTTTACGTTTGTATTGTATATTGTCAAAATGAGTGAAGTAACGGAAACGTAAAGTCAAATGTCAAAGTATTAAATTGTGTATTGGCCTTAACTCAAGGCTGCGTCCTTAGGTTCAGTACGTATCATGTCCTGGCTTGATACAGGAGGTTCACAGTAAACTGAGCACGTTTGAAGACCGCTTTTTCTAGAATAACCGTTACAATATATCAAAGTTGTTGCAAAATTGCATGACAATATTTTACGAAAACAGACAGAACATTTAGAGAAACAAAAAAAAAAAAAAAAAAAAAAATATTTATGAACATGGGTCCGAAAGTGCAACATTGCTACACACTACATAGCATGTGAAGTACAGTGTATGGCACAGGTTGGATCGTGTTGCAGTAGAACGCTACATCGCACAATGTGTACTGCCCAATTAAATACGACTCGTCTTGTATATAACTACACAAAATAGTTGCTATGACATTCCTCAATGTGATCCAGCCCGCGAGCTATGCACTGTATGCAACGTAATATGAACTGTAGTGTAGAAACGGTGCGTTTTCACACCTGTGATCATACACTAATTTTGTTCCTCTAGTTGAGATAATTAGAGGTACATAAATTTCGCAGATACATTCCAGGTCAGGTTGAACGCCAATTATGAATACTTCATTGTCATGTGTGTGACTTGCTGGCGGCTGTTACGAAACGCGTTTGACCACTGCAAGTCAGTAGTAAATAAGGAAATAATGGGAAGTGCTATCGCTTGCTACCTGCTTGTACGGTTATAAGTCAATAGATAATCGATTGTGGCCAATGAGTGTATAGGACTGACAAGTCTAGGCTGCTGCCAGATGAATCCGCGAAATTGACACACCTCTAGTGATAATATTTCCCCAAGATGTTGATATGCAATTTTCAAACAATCTGTATTTTACTATAGCTTAAGACGTTAACTTAAATTAGTACAGTACAGCTAAGGTTAATTCTACTACAGGTTAGACCGATCAGTGTTAAAAGTTTGTCACAAGGAAAATTTCTGCCTCTTGAGCGCTGGTATCAGTAAGGTGTGTCCACTCACAGAGCTTTCCTGAATTTTAAATTAGGGCGTACATAAAGTTGCTAATTTAAAACGCGGAATTTGTTTATTTTCACTTCAAAACTAAGTTATATGACTCCTGCAATTTCCAATCCTGTTTAAATTTAATTTTACTACGGTTTCGTATTTTTCTGGTCACTTAGCGACAGCAGCGAAACTATCGGCAGAAATTTTCCCTTTACCAAAATCTTTCCAATAAGCCTGTAGCAGACATAACCTTAATACATTCTATACACTTTAATTGTTATGTAGGGCGCTTAATTTATATTGAAACATGGCAGGAAAATACAAACTATAGTACGGGGAATAGTAACCTGGTTTATAACAGTTCACACTTTGTCCCAAATAGCTACACCTCGCTCTGTATCGGTATAATTGACCTCACGAGCCTGCACGCACTAGGGAACTTTACGTATTTCGTTGGCTACCTCAAGGCCCACCAATGTTAAGCGAAAATATTTCCGGTCTTTATATATATATATATATATATATATATATATATATATATATATATATATATATATATATATATATATAGTCTATCTACAGTACTTACCTACAGCTATTCTTTAGCAATATGAAAAGCCACTGAATTTTAGTGAAAAAAATAATATATGACCCAACTTATTATATTGCTAGGGCCCGGTAGTTTTCGCGAAAAGGTTTTTGCCCCACTTTGTTTCAGTGTCTTACGTGCACACCTGCAGTTCAACTTCATGATTATTGACAGCGTGTGTTTGTGCAGAGTCGTTATTCATTAGACTGTGCCAATAAGTACACGGATAACTGTGACACAACACGTCTGTGATTTGCGGGTTTAACCTCCACACGCTGGGTGTTAACGGCATCCAATCACTGACCACAGAGCAGAGATGCAGGTGCGCACGTAAGGCACTGAAACAAAGTGCTGCAAAATTCTTTTCGCGAAAATTACCGGGCCCTATATATTGCTTAAGGGAGCGGTCTACCTGCGCGTTAGAGGCTAAGGCTTTGCCTCAAATAGCCCAGAGAGCACTCTCTCGCACCCTCTTAACATCACCCTCTCGCCCACTCTGCGGGAAGACATCTTTGTTTTCTTTCATATTCAAAATATAACCTAAAACTGGGACTGGAAAACATCTGTGAGTTTTCTGCACTAATTTATTTGACCAGCTTTACTTTTCTCGCGCTAGATTGCAGTGCTTTGAGGGTGCATCCGAAGGTGGCTGTCTCAATTTAATTGAAGAGTGAACCAGAGTGGGCGGCAGTGAGAGTGTACACACTCTTTATTTGAGACCCGGCCTCAGAACTGACGGAGACATAAGGTCGACCTAGAAGCGCGCATCAAATGCCGCGTCGCCTCAACGAGCCAAGCGCTGAACTCAGGTTCCCGCCGAACGGTTTTTACTACGGGACGTAAGCGGCGACCATGTTATTTTCTTGGTAGAAAGTCTGTATAGGTCATTCGGGATAAAGTGAACACTCAATAAAGCCCTGCTAAATTTATATTTTCAACCAGCTCGTGTCTTTCCTCGCGTAACGGCTGGCGTCGATAAATATCTAACCTCTCTGGTCACGTCGCTTGATGTTTGACCGTTTGAGATAAAACATGCAGTCGGTGGTTCCCGCCGAACGGTTTTTACTACGGGACGTAAGCGGCGACCATGTTATTTTCTTGGTAGAAAGTCTGTATAGGTCATTCGGGATAAAGTGAACACT
>PNEQ01032033.1:0-19309 GCA_003012365.1 Medauroidea extradentata
CCCCCCCCCCCCCCCCGAAGTCGGCGCTACTGCGTGCCAGATTGATGCTTACGCAAGTATTTTAAAAAATATGTGTACGTTATTTTACTTTATAAGATAACGTGATTATTAAGAATAAAACTAAGTTGGTCAATATTCAAGGCAGACGATCAGAAAAGCAGGAACGAGCCGCGAGAAATAACATATACAGGAGTTTCACTCTAGAGTAACCTACAGTGACGTGATGTACAACCTCTATGAGTCCAGGGCACAAATATTTAATTTGTTTAAATTAAATTTTATTTTCATGAATTATTTCGATGTTACGTGACGCAGTTGTTTGTTACTCAGGGCTAAATTCCGGAGGTTGTGGGCTCGAATTCCGTTAAAAGCTGCGTGCGAACGTTCTCTGGCACACAAAAACTACAAGGCATATCGAATAAGTGCAATTTACATGGAGTCGTTTAGAAGGGGTAAAATTGCAATTCGCTTAGGTTCCTCGACAACATCAGCTGACATATCGTCGGTATACTGCCAAAAGTGATTAAGTCGTGGATGTAATTTTGTTTAAAAACACTATTAATTTGTGGATATTAACAAAAATGTGGTAAGTTACTACTGTGACACAACAGTAAGAAACGACGAATAGACTTTAAACTTGGGCAATTGTCCGTGAACAACATATACATATTCCTAGAATTTTCATATTTTTATCTCATTTTGACTTTGTCACTTTTGTCAGTAAACCGACGATATATCATCTCACTAATCTCAAGTTTGGGGCACCAAATACGTTTCCGCGAAACCTTTACCCTCTGAAACTTTGTAATGGCAATAAAGTTCAAGTGAATGTTGTGAAAGTATAATATAATTGAAGACACAGTCACCAATGGTTGTGCACAGGGAAAATCAGATGTTTTTCATTAGATTAACCTCTTACCTTAGGTGTCTGTAATCACCCCACAACCTTAAATTGGCAGGACTTTAAATACGGCCCAGGCGAAGTCGCTGTTAGTGGCAAGGACTAACTTTAGATAGCTTTTCGCGTGGACAGCTATAGCTACTTATCCTGCTGCAGAATTAGTTCAACTAGCCGCTTGGACATTCCATGAAGTGTCCTAACGCACTCACTCACTCACTCATCAATGCACAGCCCAAACCGCTGGAGCTAGAACCATGAAATTTTGAGGGAAGCTTCCACTTGCCCCGTAGGCACCCACTAAGAAAGGATTTTTCGAAATTCGATGACTGAGGGGGTGAAAAGGGGTGAAATGTGTTTTAAAAGAATCCGTGATATCTCATTAACCGGGAATGCTATCATAAATGTTTTAACTCAGAATATTTCCCAAAGAAATGCATATTCGCAAAATTTTGATTTTGCGAAATTCGAAAATTAAGGGGGTGAAATGCTGTAAAATGTGTTTTTCATTAATCCGTCATTTCTCCAAAACCATTTCAGATAGTGAGGTGATTTTTTTTTAACTATGCTTAAATAAATATCTAAAAAGAATTTTTACAATTTTTCGAAATTTGTCCTTGAAAGCTTTTAAAAAAATAAAACGTGTTTTTTAATTAATCCCACTTATCTCCGAAACCATTGGAAATATTGAAATGGTTTTTGCTTTAGAATAAATCTTACGTAAGTTTCAAAAAAGTTATTTCTGGATTTTTTTTTAATTTGTCCTTGAAAATTGTTAAAAAATAAAATATGATTTAAAATAATCATTTGTAGAGCTTATACCCGTTGAGATATTGAGATTATTTTTTTGATAAGAATGAAGCTTATGTAAATATCTACAAATCGAATTCAGGTTTTTATGAAATTCGAAAATTAAGTAGGTGAAAAGCAGTAAAATGTTTCAGTCACCCGAAAAAAGAGAATAACCACGGAGAAATAATTCAACACTAGTTTCTTTTTGCCAACCTAGTCATAAATAAAACCTCTTTGGACTGTAGTCACTTCATACGAAAGAATTATCACGGCATGCCTTTAACATTCACTCAGGTATTGTATAAATTTTGTGGTGTGGAAGGGGTGGGGTTACGGGTTCGTATCCCGTGCAAGACTTTGCGATGGGAGTTACTATGACATCATACGAGCTTATTGCGTGCGCTCTTTACACTGAGCTAAGACAACTTATAGTTCACTGTTATTGAGTACGCTAGCTGTTAAATGCCTTCATCACATATTTTATCCAGAGTTGCTGTTTACATTACATAATTTCACGCGGGCAACGCCGCAGCCGGCCGGCTAGTTCTCTACGTTTTCATAAGCATCCTCCCACTTTAAATGTAATATTTTAGCAAAAGTTAGTAATTATTAGAGATGGTGATTTATCGCGGGAAAACTTGACTTTTTGCAAGGTTTCAACGTAGGTATGTTCAGCATTTAGGAAACTTTGTTTATGCTACTGGCAACCGTTATGTTACCCTATTTGACAAAACCAATGAGCATTCTTCTAGTGTATTATTTTACGAATGTGTTTCGTCTATAGACAACTATGTCTAGGGGGCCTGGTTTTTCGCGAAAAGAATTTTGCTCTAATTTGTTTCATTGCCTTACGTGTCCGTCTGCAGTTCTGCTTCCTGGTCAGTGATTGGATATTTTATCTCTCTCGAGCCTTGAGATCCTACCGGCAATTCACAGACGTGAGGTGTTGCAGATACTGTATTGTAATTGGCTCAGACAAATGATATACGGCTCTTCATATAGACACGCTGCTAATAACCATGAAGCAGAACTATGTCGTGTCGCGCTGTGTGTATATGTGCAGCGTCGTCTTTCTCTTGACTGAGCCAATCAGAACAAGGTTAACTGCCACACCGAACGCTTGTGATTTACGGACAGAACTCAAAGACGCTGGGAGTACTAACATCCAATCACAGACCACGAAGCAGAACTGCAAGTGTGTACGTGATGTACTGAAACAAAGTGGATCAAAAATATTTTCGGCGGAAACTTCCTGTCCCTACTGCGGACGAAATATCACGTTTTATTGGGAGTAGCTGTAATTAATAAAATGTATGTGATAATTATTTCTTTACGAATTGCTTATTATTACTATTAATTCAATGAATTCATAGCAGTGGAGTACACGAACTGTTTCTTATTTTAAAGTAATATAAACATGTTGTTAGACATATATTTTGATCGTACTCTGACACCAATTACAATATATCATTCTATAAATGTAAAATATAATTTTCTAGTAGGCCCTACTCAAAGTTACGAATTAGCACACCTCTGGAACTTCGTAATGCGGCTGCGATCTGGCAACAGCGCGAGACATAAGCCCTGTACAGCAATCTAAGGTTGGGACGCTCACTAGTCAAAATAAACGTACAAAAAATGTATACTTCGAGTCGTAGAATATTCTGTTTTTTTTTTTTTTTAATTACAAAATAAACCTAATTCATTTTTAATTAAAAAATGTTTTGTAAGCACACTATACTGTCACCTGATACCAGAAAATAATTTTAATTTATGTTACACTAGCTGGTTCCGGCAACTTCTTTTGCGGGATTTTCAATTTAATGTGATAATATTTCTGAACCAAAAAGATTTTAAAGTGCTTAATGGCGCAAAATTTAGTAGAGGATAATTAATAATGGTTTTAGAAATATTTTGAAACTGAAAATTGTCCCACAATATTTTTGGTTACCTCGTTCTGCCCCTCTTCGCCGTTGTGTCCCCCTGCTCCCCCCTCCAAATTGGTATAAACCTTCGCGGGTGCACGCACAACTTACAGAAAGTTTATTTGTTAAGTAAGTTTTTTTTGTATCCTTTTCTGTACCTCTACCTCTTTTTGCCTCCCCTTTCCCAATCCCTTTGCAGAAATTTGATCGCAACCGGATGACTGGTATAGAACCGCAGAGAAGACGAACAAACGAACTATAATTTATATGATACACGTGGGGCCACGATTTTGTCGCGAAAAGAATTTTGCCCCACTTCGTTTCAGTGTCTCACGTACACATTGGTAGCTTTGCTTCATGGTTATTGGAAGCGTGTCTTTGTTCAAACACGTTTCTCATTTGACTGCACCAATCAGAATAATATTATTGTGACTTCGTACGTCTGTCATTTGCCAAGTCAAGTGAATATAAAATAATCCAACCACAGACGATGTAGCAGAGCTGCAGGTACGCACATGACGCATCGAAACCAAATGTGGCAAAAATCTTTTCGCCATAAAATCGTGGCTCTATATATAAGTAAGCTGTCCGCTCGCGGCATTGCCCACGTTTATTATTTGTAATATCGTGTTCATGCAATTGAAGAACCTCTTTATACCCCAGATTAGTAGCTCGACCAGTAAGTGTTAGGATAACCAAGCTGCAGATTGAGCTAACTCTGCAGCAGGCTAAGTAATTATAGCTAAAAACTGTCCCTAACCCTGCCACTCTTAATTACTGTCCCAGAACTTATTTACAGTTAGAAAAGTAGACAAACATGACAGAGTATTCAAATGGTATAGGTAGTATACGTGGTCTCCCCCCCCCCCCCAACCGGGTATTTGAGAGTAATTTTCTCACTATAAAAATTAAGATAATTATTTTTCGCTAAATTTTGTAACAAAAAATATCAAAACTGGTTAGGTAGATTTCATGGGGGAAATGTCTTTTCGCCTCTTCAGTGATCAAATTTCGCAAAATCTTACCATCACAAGTCAAATATTTGTATAAGTATAAAATTGAGGTGAAAATCACGAGGTTAACCCATTGAGTCAAAGCGTAATCGACGAGTCATTTATTTATTTTTATTCTACTATTAACGGCCCTAAGATATCAAATTTAGAAAATTACTGAAATCTGTTTACGGGCATTTACTTTTGCATCATTATGAAACAAAAATAAAACAACTCTATACCTCGGTTGGTTCGATAGAACTCGTGGATTTATGTAAAATATGTTAAATGTGTTTTCACCCCTTTAGAATTAGTAGAATTTCTAAAAATTAAAAAACCTTTGTAGACAATTAAGGCTATTATATGGACGTCTCATTTAAATGGAAACCGTGACGATAGCCCGTTTATTTTAAAATACGTAGACGATTATCTGAAAACGCCCTACATCCCGTTTCATAACTTTTACCCTCCTTAGGTGTCAAATTTCGAAAAATCAATAAACTACATTTCTAGTATTTAAGTAAGCGTTATTCTTAAGCCAAAATCACGTCAATATATAAAAATTCAGTGAAATCTATTTATGAAGACCTCGGCGGTAAATAATTATAACCCACGTTGTAAGATAGCGGATGTAAACTATTTCTGTACTTAAATTTAAAAGAAACACTTAGTTACAAAATACGCTGATAGTTTATTTTAAACCACATAATAAATGATAAATTTATGAAACGCTTTTGTCCTGATTTGACACACTTTATTTCACCTAAGCTGAAAACTACAGGAATGATTGTTAGCATTATTTACTTCCAAGGTCTTCATATATCAATCACGAAGCGAGAATGCTTTTTACCTTCTTTTTACATTTTTTGAGTCGATTTCGAAAAATTTCCTGAAATATATTTTCTGTTTTTAATTGAACATCATTTTAAAGCAAACAGTACTTCATTATCTCGACTGGTTGGATAGTTATGGAAGAATAATCGAAAACACATTTAACGTCTTTTCATCCCCTTAATTAAAGACTTTCGAAACGCCTTGAAGTCCTGTGTTATATATTTGTGTACGTATCTAATTTAATTACAAATCAGTATGATAGCACATTTGGTTCGATCTGCACAGACGATTAATAAAAAACACATTTCCCCCGTTTTACTCTTTCGGAGTCAAATTTTGGAAAATAAAAAAAACTGCTATTTGGGCATTCACATCAGCATTATTTTGAAGTAAAAAGCAACTCTGTATCTTATCTCGAAGGATTCGATAGATATTGATAATTAAACGAAAACACATTTAATGCCTTTTCACCCCTTTAATGGTTGAATTTCGAAAAACCCTTAAATTGGCTAATACGCTTTTTTATGATTCATCCATTGAATTAAAAGTTACGACGGTAGGCCGTTGGGTTCGAGTTATGTAGACGAATCTTATGAAACTAATGTCACCCCTTTTTTTGCCCCTTTAGGTGACGAATTTAAAAAAAATCTCTTCTAAGTGCTCGCCTACGAACTAAAAGGAATCGCCATATAATTTTTCACATTTCTAGGTCCAACTGTTTGGGCTGCAGTTTGTTATGTCAGTCAGTTATTCAGTCAGTCAGGGTTCTCTTTTTTACGTAGGTACAACCAATGATGTGTACAATATATTTACCACAACTTAAAGTCCACATTGTTAGTGTGTAATATTACTTACCAGGAATTAAAATTTATACTTGCATATTTTAACTAGGCCCTTACAATTCCAAATAATCTATGCAGCCGTGGAAATTATAATTTGTACGCGTTCAATGTCCAAGTCATTTCCGCTTACTTCACCACGAGGTTTCACACAAACCACAACAAATGCACAAGTAAGCCTGTAAGATAGTCCGTTGTAGTTAAACAAATTAACTCCCAATACTCGTGAATATAATATCGGGCTTATGTTAACATATCAATAAAATATGCCTACCGAAATCACAAACACATGTGTTTTTACGCTCACTACGGTCTATAACAACTATATACGATACTGAATATGCTCTTATGATTGTAAAGCTGCTGCTGAATAATGTAGATACATAGAAATAGAACTTCTGTAACAATACCAAAAGTTTATAGGCCTAATCTATACATAGAAATAGTTCAAAATAAATTAGCAATACTAAAGAAGTGTCTATACAAACGAAGTAACTTTGTGATATATGAAAGTCTATAAAATTATTTAACAAAATTGTAAACAATCCTTGCCAGACATCCTTTTTATAATATACCAGAAATAGAATACTATAATTAGTATGTCAGGTGGTTTTGTTAGACATTCACCAAATAAATAATATTCACATACCCTCTTGAAATGTAACTAGTATATAATACTGTAATTAAATATCGTACTGTAAGCCTACTAATATAATTTTTTAACTTTAAGTGTTAGACTACATAAATTTTTATTTGTCATACAATACTATATAAATTATTTTCTATAACCTCTATATTCATGTAACACACTGATTATGACTGTTGCTAAAAAAAAAAAAATAAAATTAGAAGTGCTAAATACGTAACCGCAAATATAAGTACGGGGAGGTTTATTATGGGGGTTTGTAATGTTTTTTTTTCTTTACTTTAGTAGCAGGCCTAACCTAATAAAACTTTTAGTTGGAAAGTTGTGCAAACACAAGCACGTGCCAGTTAACCATTCACGTTTTGACGGTCGATGACGCCAAGTATTTCCGCGATAGTAGATTTCAGAAAAAAAACTCATGTAACCACAAAACCCGCACTGTGTACGACGCGATGGCTGACGGTTCTACTTCTAGTCGGTGTTCATTCTTGAGTTTTGTTAATATACAGCCACGTACTACGTCACGTCTAAAAACAACGGCATTTATCGTAATATCGGCTAAATTTAAATATAAGTGTTATTATATTTCCTAAAAATAAACATTTGTACAGCATTCCATTAAATGATTTTCAATATTTTCGCATTTTTACATATTATACAGAGAACTACTACACGACTACAACACCTACCTCGCACAAGTATCGTATCACAGATGTGATTGTTAACTTGCCTACACGTTATGAGCCAGCAGAATGAAACTTGGGAAGGTACAGACGATGGCATTAAACACAGAACCATTTCAGCATTCGTCTGGTGTGATGTTTGGTCACATTTTGAAATGTACAAGTCTGAGCATGGGGAGGGGGTGCAACATTGTGGACCAATACGAATTGTAAAAAACAACGCTGTAAAATTATTCTTCGTTGATCTCTTTCGCTTTTGTTTTCGCGTGTTGTCACGTCCGTCCGTGTGCTACTGTTTCCCCTGTTTACAAACTAAAATATCCCGTTGTAGTCCGTATATTGGAGACGACCAAGCAAACAGCAGGGCAGGGACATGTCACAGTCAAAGTTGTTTTCTGAAGCACAAAGTATCGCGTATCGCGATACATAAATTAAAGATCTCCCGTTTCCTTTGCCCCTTCGTTCCGGCGCCGCTTCATACTCATATCATCTCACCCCTCACCAGCCCCAAAGACCTCGATAAGCGCTGACCAAGATCTCTCTCTCCCTCTCTCTCTCTCTCTCTCTCTCTCTCGATTTCCTTTTATTTGCCTCCAGCAGGTAACAAGCATAACACGAGGGCCACTGTCAAAGATTAAGCCCATTTAGAGTAACTCACGTGTACACATAGTAACAATATTTTGTACGTTTATAGAAAAAATATTATCTTTGAAATAAGTGTGCAATGGGAGTGCATGACTGGATTTAATTTCTTGGACGTACTCCATTGCGAAATAAATTACTGTCAAAGAAATATACAGATAGTGGGAAAACATAAATAAGCAGCGTATGCTTTAATGAACAAGATACATACACAACATGAAATTCTGTAAATGAAATCAAGTGAAATAATTTGTTTCTTATTTTAATTTGTATGTTTCCTGTGAATCAGTTGTGAAACGTCTAAGCTGGCAACACTGGCGAGCTGCTGCGTGCGAAAAGACCGCGGAATATTCCGGAAAGTCAGCTGTGTTGATAGGCGCTATCTTATCACCACGCCAAGTTGTCAGGCGAAGGCCACGTTTTGCAGCTCGAAATTTTCTCCGATAAATCGTTATTGAATAGCGCGTAGAAAAAAAACACTTGCAAAATGTATTTGTATTTGTTAACTATCTCTTACATTGCATAAGGATTATGCCCTATTGCGTCACGAAGTTACATCAACCTGAAAATATTTACGTCAGCTGTACATAACGACACCTGTATTTTTCTTTATTAGCCGAAACATTATTGCCCGAGGTAGAATTGTACCCGTTCAGACACACAATGTCCTAGATCGTGGAAGTGTCGCGCGAGAAAGTTCTGGCCACACGGCACTCATTCATTCACCAGATACAAGGCAAGTCTTGTACATTTATTTATGATTGGTTGATACTAATACATTTAGTACGTGGCATATTGTTTAAAGGTTCTAAGAAGTAACAACGTTACAAATACTGCACACACCAAAATATTTAACGACTGCAACAGTTCAGCTAATGTATGTAGTTGTGTCTGAATGAGTTACCAACCATCGTAAACATTCTCATTTCGCTTCGTTTATCGGCAGCGGGTATTTTGCAGGCGTTTCTCGTTTGTCTGAGCCAACTATGATAAGGTTAGCGCGACACAAAACCCCGTCTGTAACTACGTGGTAGAACACCTAGACGCTTTGAAAAGCTGTATTCATACAGTTTCTGAAATGGACGAAGGTTAAGTGTTCTGAGCTGAAAACAGTAATATTTACATTTGAGTTCCGTACACTGTAACTATAAATTTTAAAAATAAAATAATTGGAAACGAAGCTACAAAATACTTTACTTGCATAACTGCATTTGATCTGAAAAAGTTAGAGACAGAAGACTGGCCATAAAACCCTTACAATTCCAGATCTAAATAAAAAAAAATGCGACAAGTTACCTGGATAGGGTTTGTGGTATTTTGATCAGAAGTTCTCCAAGTTATTATGTGAAATGTTGTTTAGTTGTTTCAGGTGTGGACGCTAACATCTAAAAATCATAGAACTTGGCTACATCCCAAACAGGGGCGAATTCAGAAAAGGGAGAGGGGGTGAGGTGGCAGGGAGTCTGCCCCCCAACCATTGACCTTTTATGTATAGTTTATTCCGAAAATGTTACAAATTTTTAAAGAGGTATAAGAATTTTTTGTTTAGGAAACGTCTTAAATTACACCATTTTCCGGGGAGGATCCTGGACTCCGTTCTTTGACCCGGGGTGTCAGCATATCTAGTTTTTAAAGAACGCACCCTGCACTCAGCACGGGAGGGAAAAGTAAGGGAAGGGGAGGGGGGATAACAAGCAACCACCCCTACTTTCCACCCACCCCCGGGTACCAGCGCGCAGTTTTAATCAACATGACAACCCTGCGAGCGTGTACTTCTCTCTACACCTCGGCTAGGACATCCACCAAGGAAACCTAGAGCTGGATCCACCCTACCCTAAGAGAAAGCGCTGTATCCTGGTTTACAGAAACTAAATCAGATGCGCAGATGCAACATAACTTAAGGGCCATATGGACGATGTTATGAGTCACTAGATTGTGTGCCCATCTCTGTGTACGAAACAGTTCACTGACTGACTGACGTATCAAACTGCAGCATTAACCATTGGGCATGTAGGCTAAACGTGAAGTTTTTGTGTGGGTTTCTTATAGGTCGTTGGCGAGCACTAAGAAAGGATTTTTCTAAGATTCGTCTACATAGCTCGAATCCGATGGCCTATCGTCGTTACTTTTTCTTCAATGGGTCAATTGTAGAAACGCATATTAGCCAAGATAAGAATTTTTCGAAATTTAACCTTTAAGGAGTGAAAAACCTTAAAATGTATTTTGGATTAATCAACGATATCTATTAAATCCTTCGGGATACATAGTTGCTTTTCACTTCAAATTGATGCTAACATGATTACCGAAAAAGCATTTCTAGGATTGTACTACCAAAGAGGAAAAAGGCGGGAAAATGTGTTTTTTAATTCATCGTTTGTACAGCACGAACCCAATGGACTATCGTCATGATTACTACTTCAGTTTGATACGTTTACAATTACCTAAAACGGGACTTAAAGACGCTTCGATATTCTTTAATTACGCGGGTGAAAAGACGTAAAATAGGTTTTCGATTAATTTTCCGTAGTCGCGATATCGAAGTGCTGTTTGCTTCAAAATGATTTTTACGTAAAGACCCTAAATTCAATTTAAAGATTTTTTTCTCAAATTCGACCTTCAAAAATGTAAAATAGGGTAAAATGTGTTTCAATTCATTATATATATATATATATATATATATATATAAATTCCACTGAACGTTTAGACATACATACGATTTATATTAAGATTAATGCTTACTTTAATACCTGAAACACATATTTTTATTTTTTGTAATATGACACGTAAGGGGAGAAAAGTGATGCAACGGGGAGGTGATTTCAGTTAATCGTCCATATATCTCGAACTCAACGGGTTATCTTAATGGTTTCCACTGAAAGGAGATGCCCATACAATAGCCCCGTCTAAAAAGGATTTTTTTTTTTTTCGAATTCTAACCCTAAAGTACGAAAAAACATGGAATGAATGTGTTCTAGATAAATCCTTAAGTGCTACCGAACCCGTCAAGATATAGAGTCACTTTTCGCTTTTTGATTGTTAATACGTAGATGCCCGTGAACAGATTTCAGAAGTTTTCTGTATACGAACTCTATGAGCTGTGAAGGAATGAGATTTTATTTTTAGTAAATATTCGATTATGCTTTGAATCAATGGGTTATCGTCGTGATTTTCATCTCAATACTTTTACTAATGTGATGGTTTTATTTTGCAAAATTGGAGCCACAGGTAGGGACCGGAAGTTTTGGTGAAAATATTTGTTCATCAATTTGTTTCAGTGTCTTATGTGCAGACCTGCAGCTCTGCTTCGTGGCCTGTGATTGGATGTAACTGTCAGCGTCCGGGGGTTCTCTCCGCAAATCACAAGTGTGTGGTGCAGCAGTTAACCTTGTTGTGATTGGCTCAGTCAAATCAAAGACGACTCTGAACAAATACACACAGCCAATAAGCATGGAGTAGAACTGCAGATGTGATCTTAACGTACTGAAATAAAGTGATGCAAACATTGTTTTTGCGGAAACTTTCGGCCTCTACCATATGTTTGCGTTTTTAGTGTATAACTGCAGGACGCTGAGAGTTGATAATAACAACCAATCACAGACCACGTAGCGGAGCAGCTGACGTGCTTTGAAACAAGTTGGTGCAGGGTGTTCGTTAAAAATCAGCGGCTTTACCCAGCCTATAATTGAAAAACCCTAAACATACAAACACGGATATACACTCTAATTATTTCATGTACATATATGAACGAGTTTAAGGGGAAATATAACAAGTGAGTAATACTTTGACGATTTCCCGGTGCATAAGAACTTATCATAAGCTAAGTTCCTGCTCGGTGCATGAACAGTGGTATAGCTCAGAAGTATTATTAAACGTTATTCTGCTAAATTGTTCCTAATATGTTACATTATTCTCTTATAGCCTTAAAATGATGCTCCTACTTCGCTGAAACATACACAAAGGTCATTAAAAAACATGTTTTCGGGGCATCTGAAAATGGCTAAAAAAAAAAAACAGTAACAACCTGATTAGTAAACCAGAAGCCTCTTTTGAGCTTGCGTCATAATTTCCGCAAACGAAATGTTATGGGTCGCCACTAAAGTATCATAATTTTAAGAATACTACCGTTAGCAGTAGAAGAAGAATAATGGCTTAATAAATGGGAAAAAAGCTAATCGCGAGGACTTACTTCTTACGAAAGCGGCTGGCTGTTCAAGTACGTAAATTGACAACATTACATTTGTACGAAATAAAGTTACTGTCGAAGACGTTACAAGTGACTTCATTACACTCAATAAAAAATTTCAACATACGTAACATTCCTATAGCAGCTTTACAGAATCAAAATTTGCGTGATTACGGGAACTTTGACCCAACGAAAGCCGACAGACTTATTGAAATGAAACCATTTACACTGATCCTAGATGCCAATGTCAACATGCTAAAAGGTATACAAAAGCACAAAATATATACATATTTTTAATTTTTTAAAAATTGCTAATAAATATTAGTACACTAAAAAAATACAACTTTTATGTTGATGAAATATTTTCCCTCCTGAATACAACGATGCCAAAGAGGTGTTAGCTATGCGAACTGTGACCCACATAGTTATCTCCTACGACGCGACGAGCTGACATGGCGTTGTAACAGGGAAGTGAAATAGCTGGCAGGATAGCAGTCACACACACACACTAGTACAATGGCTTCGCTGGCCAGCAACATGGTTGGAACTCCTACTGCCAAGCAAGACGGCAGTCAGGCCAATATGAAACTTGTAACATGTAGTAGACATTCAGTCTCGGGGGCCATAATTGCTGACAGCATCACAATGGTACTCTCTCACGATCCTTGGGCGTCTGCTGCAAACATCCTAGGAGCGGCTTATTTCATACCGCCTCAACGATCTGTGCCATCCGTCTGGAGTGTTAGTGACTTGGATTTGTACATTAAACTCTTAACAATGATACAGCTAATATTACAATTTTAATGAGCACTTTAACCGCCCCAAAGAATTACAACTGAGGCCCGACATATTTATTTGCCCCTCAACCCAGACTGCAAAATTTTAACAGTGTCTCAATTGCCGGCCGTTATATAACAATCTCAATTAATTTCTACGCATTTATAATAATATGCCACGTCGTATCAACCGCGCGTGCTTAGTTGTTGGAGAAGCGGACTTGATAAACCCTGTTACCTCGTCTTAAGTCACTCACTGATAACATTATTTCAACGTTTGTGCGATTCGGGTTTTATCTCATTTCTTGAGGGCTTCAAAATTGTCTAGCCTTCCTATAAACAAACCAATCGAGACAACGATATTTGTGTCGTAGATTGTTTACGTTCCAGTGTTCTGTGCGTAATTAATATACCGAAGTGAACTAGTGAAGACAAGTGAGTGCTTGTTATCGTCAGTATGTTATATACTTGCAAACTAAAATGCTGTAAGTAAGACCCGGTAGTTTTCGTGAAAATATTTTGCCCCACATTGTTTTAGTGTCTTACGTGCGCACTTGCAGCTCAACTTCATGGCTATTGACCGAGTGTTTTTGTGCAGAGTTATTATTCATTTGAAAGTGTCAATCAGTAGCCTACATGGATAACTGCGACACATCATGTCTGTGATTTGTGGGTTTAACCTCCATACACTGGGTGTTACGGCATCCAATCACTGACCACAAAGCAGAGATGCAGGTGCGCACGTAAGGCACTGAAACAAAGTGCTGCAAAAATATTTTCGCGAAAACTACCGGGCCCTAGCTATAAGTAACCTATTGAATATCTCGCCGTTAATCCGAGAACATCCTGAACAAATTACTCTCCTTCCCAAAAAAATTTTGTTTTCGTTAATAATACGGAGTGCTTCATAAAATAACTCTGAAAATGATTTTTAATTCGTAAGAATTCAAAAAAGTTAGTATAGACAAACCAAAATATAGCAATCTAAGCAGTGAATTTTTTCTGTTTTTTTTTTTTTTTTTTTTTTTTTTTTTTTTTGCAAATACTTAGCCTGTGAGACATATTCCTTGTCGATTGCGCCAGAGTAAAAGCTACAAAATTACGGCGTCATTAATATATCGCTAGAAAAGTAGCATGTGTTAGCTCAGAAGTAGGCAATATCTGTTCTATAGTGATACTCTGTTTTTAATTTCTCTGTATTTTCAATTCTGGTTCATGAAAATTTCAACCAAACTTTAAACATAAGCTTATGTACCGCATCCTCAAAGTAAACCGCGTCCATGGATGAACCACTGACTTCCAACAGGTTTGAAAGTCTTGTTTATTTTCAAAACTGTTATACTTGTTCACGATGCATCCATCTACGATAAGAAAATACGTTTCAGACAAGAACCTTTCAAGTAATTCTTAAATAAAACACTGTTTTATAATATTGTGAGCCTAAAACATGGTTTAAAATTGACTCTTCGCACAACTTCATCCCAAAAATTACTGTCCTAATTTGTAAACATACTAGCAGTCTCCTGCGGCTATGCCGGCGAGTATTATTCAAAACTTATAACATTTACTTGTATTGAAAAACCTCTTTGTACACCAGATTAGTACTTCAGTCATCAAGTGTTAGAATATCCAAGCGGCTAGTTAAACTAATTCTGCAGCAGAATAAGTAGCTATAGCTGTCCACGCGAAAAGCAGTCTTAAGTTTGTCCCTGCCACTAACAGCGACTTCGCCTGGGCCTTATTTAAAGTCAAGGTTGACGTTGTGTGGTAATTACAGACTCTTTATTATATGAGGGTAATCGAATAAGAAACTTCTGATTTATCCTCTGCACATCCATTGCTGATGGTACCCACAATTTCATATTTTCTAAATATTCACTTGAAGTTGAATGACATTAGAAAGTTTTTGTGGAAAAGGTTTCGCGGGAACGTATTTGGTGCCCTAACCTTGAGATTAGTGAGATTATGTACGTGAGCTGATGTTGTCGAGGAACCTAAATGGAAAGTGAACTGCATAATCCATGTTACCCCTTTTAAACGACTACATGTATATTGCACTAATTCGATCTGCCTTGTAGTTTTTGTGTGTCACAACTGAACGTTCGCACGCAGGTTTTTAACGGAATTCGAACATAGAACCTCCCAGAATGTGTACCTGAGCAATAAACAACTGCGTCACGTAACGTAGAAATAATTCATGAAAATAAATTTCAATTTAAAATATAAAATATTCGTGTCCTGGCTCATAGAGGTTGTACAACACCACGTATCTATATGTTGCTGTATAAGTTATTTCTCGCTGCTCGAACTTGCTTTTCGGATCGTCTGCCTTGAAAGTTTACAAACTTAGTATTATTCTTAGTAATCAAGTTACCTTATAAAAACTTACATATAATTTTTAATACTTAGGTAAGGATCACTGTGACGCGAACAACACCTTAATATCTCTACTGGTTAGATAGATATCATAGGTTGATGGAAAACCAATTTTGTGCTTTTTCACCCTTCTGGGTATCGTATTTCGAAATATTTTAAAATCACATCTTAGACGTTTGTATAAGTATCCAATTTGATGAGCAAATCACAACGGTAGCTCGTTCAGTCGAATCAAAAAACACATATGACCATTGCACAGTACTGTGAGTTCGAATTTCGAAATATCTTGAAACACTATTACGGCCATTTACGTAATCACCATTCTGAAGCAAAAATAAACTGAATATCTCGATGGGTTCGATATATATCAAACATTTATCTAAAACACATTCCAGCCCTTTTCACCTCCTAAGAGAGTGAATTTCGAAATACCCTTGTGACACAATATGAACTACTTAACTGGCGTCTCTTGGACGTAAAAAACACGACAATATCCAGTTGGGTACAAGATATATCGACGATTTACTGAAAAATAATTTCATAATTTTTCACCCCTTTTCACCTCCTTAGGTGGGGAATTTCGAAAAATAGTGAAATTACTTTTCAGGTATTTGAATAAGCATCAATCTTAAACAAAAATCACGTCGCTATATAAAAATCAATGTGATCGATATGTATCGATTGTGAATCGAAAACACATTTTACCCTTTTTTTACCTCTTTGCAGGCGAATTTGGAAAAAAAATATATATTTTAATTGTATTTGTATCTCGATTGGTTAGATAGATAGGGAGGAATAATCTAAAAAAAAAAAAAAAAAAAAGTTCATGTATTTTCACCTCCTTCATTAAAGAATTTCGAAACGTCTTGGGGTCCTGTCATAGTCATTCGTACATGTAACCAATAAAGTAGAAATCACGTTGATAGTCAATTGTGTTTCAGTGAACAAGACTATTCATAAAAAACACATTTTGCCCTTTGTACTGCTTGGGGGTGGAGTTGCAAAAAATCCGAAAACTGCGTTTTGGGTATTTATGTAAGCAACATAAGTGAATATCAACTCTTTATCCCGAAGGATTCGATAGAAATCGATAATTAATCGAAAATACACTTAAGGTATTTTCACTCCCTTAAATGTAGGATTTCGAACAATCCTTAAATTGGCTAATATGCATTTTTACGAGTGTCGTATTAAAGTAAAAATCACGATGATAGGCCGTCGAGTTCGAGCTCTGTCGACCTGCTTCGGAAATACATTTCACCCTTTTAACTCCCTTAGAGGTCGAATTTCGAAAAATCCCTTTTTAGAGCTCGCCTACGACCTGAGGGGAACTCACACAACAAATGTCACGATTCTAGGTCCAGTGGTTTGGGCTGCAGTTTGATATGTCTGTCAGTCAGTCAGTGTTCTCTCATATATATATATATATATATATATATATATATATATATATATATATATATATATATATAGAGAGAGAGAGAGAGAGAGAGAGATACTGGGTGTCCCTTTGCGGCTTCGCCCGCGTGTACTATATAAAAGAGTAACTAACTTTTAATAACGTATTAATTGATGGTGATACTATATTATCTGTATATCTTTAAAACAACAAATACAAATAGCCTTATCCAGTCCACTTCGCTGAGCGTACTTTAACTGCAGAACATTTTTGTACTTAATTCATCTTTATTTCTCTATAAAATAGCTGCCCAGCTGCGGCTTTGCCCGCGTGAAATTATGTAATGTAAACAGTAACTCTGGATAAAATATGTGATGAAGGCATTTAACAGCTAGCGTAGTCAATAACAGTGAACTATAAGTTGTCTTAGCTCAGTGTAAAGAGCGCGTGCAATATGCTCGTATGATGTCATAGTAATTCCCATCGCAAAGTCTTGAACGGGATACGAACCCGTAACCCCACCCCTTCAACACCACAAACTTTATACAATACCTGAGTGAATGCTTAAAGGCAGGCCGTTATAATTATTTCGTGTGTACAGGCTACAGTCCAAAGAGGTTTTCTTTATGAGTATGTTGGCAAAAAGAAACAACTGTTGAATTATATATCCGTGATCATTCTCTTTTTTCGGGAGACTGTAACATTTTAGTGCTTTTCACATCTTTAATTTGTCAAATTTCATAAAATTCTGAATTTGATTTGTACATATTTACATAATATTCATTATTATCAAAAAATCATCTTGATATCACAACGGGTATAAGCGGTACAGATTATTTGAAAACACATTTTATTTTTTTAACATATTTCAAGGACGAATTTCGAAAAATCCTGGAATTATATTTTTTATATTTACGTTAGGTTTCTTTTAAAGCAAAAACTATTTAAATATTTCCACTGGTTCAGGAGATAAGTGGGATTAACTAAAAATAAGTCATATTTTTTTAAGAGTTTTCAAGGACGAAATTCAAAAAATTAATATATATATATATATATATATATATATATATATATATATATATATATATATAAATATACTTAAGCAACATTTTAAAGATCGTATCACCTCTCTATCTGAAATAATTTAGGAGAAATCACGGAATAATGAAAAACACATTTTACGGCTTTTCACCCCCTTAAATTTCGAATTTCGCAAAACCGAAAAATTCACAAGTATGCATTTGTTTGGGCAATATTTTGAAGTTAAACAAATTTATGATAGCTTTCCCGGTTAAAGAGATATCAGGGATTATTTGCGTACACATTTAACCTCTTTTCACCCCCTTAATTATCGAATATCGAAAAACCCATTCTTATTGGGTGCCTACGGGGCAAGGGGAAGCTTCACTCAAAATTTCATGGTTCTAGGTCCAGCGGTTTGGGCTGTGCGTTGATGAGTGAGTGAGTGAGTGAGTGTGTCAGTCAGTACACTTCATTTTATATATTAAGATGATCGACTTTGATACAAACAGTCCACCAATAAAATGATAAAGACCTCTCTATATTAAAGTCGACCATAAATATAGAGTTCTAATAGCAGAAGTTCATGTAAACTCTCATACAATCTCACGCTACTATGCCACATGTACGACTGACCACCAGTGTTACCAGCCACATAAGAAGAAAATTACCACAAAAAGTTTTAACAATCACACGTATTAAATATTTCTTTCCCTCACTGACCTTCCGCAACCAAAATCACAAACTATATTAACTCAAAACAGAAGTTCGGTGCCGGTCTGCGGTGAGAGAGGTTCTGGGTTCGAATCCAGGCTCGGGCTTAGATATTATGTTGTCCCTTCACCTCACTTCACGCTTACCGGCTCTTAAGACCTTGTTGTTAAAGGCCCGTTTACCCTCTCACCTTACCTGGAAAAAGCGAATTGAGTAAATATTCCAAGTTGAACTAGGAACACTCTTGTACCTACGTCGATGCTGTAACATATAGAATACGCATAGCGGCCTGCCCGGAATGTACGAACCTTGACACAATATAGAAGTAAATATGAAGATATAATTGTTGTTGGGAAGGGTGTTTGCCCGTGGACAGGACATCACACCAGATAGCGGACTAGTGACTTGGTGTCGTGGGTGCGTATGTGTTCCAGCACTCTGCAGTGACTATACTCCCAACACAGAGTTGACCATAGAACTATTAGACTGACAGCTGTAGGTATCTCTCTAGCCAGTAGCATTTAAGTTCACGGTTATCATTTAAGTTGATTTACTAAGTTTTATTTTTTAAATCCTGAAAGAGCAGATAT
>PNEQ01032033.1:19409-53627 GCA_003012365.1 Medauroidea extradentata
AAAAAAAAAAAAAAAAAAAAAAAAAAAAAAAAAAAAAAAAAAAAAAAAAAAAAAAAAAAAGGTTTGTTTTGAAAAAATTAGGCTACATAGTAGACCTACAAAAATTTTCAAACATTTCTGTGTAACGGTTTTGCTATATCTGCCCTTGTACAGGATTAAAAAATAAATCTGACAAAATAGCATAAATAGGAACCCGTGGCCTAGAGATTCGAGGAAGGTATTTCCCAGCAACTCCACGACTTCAGTAATCTTAATATCGCTGCTATAGAACCATGTTGTTCTAACTCCATTATTTAATTTTTTTAAAGATTTGTGGCTAGTCTCTACTAACTCCAATCATTTTACATTACGGCACAGAGGAAATATAAATATTCAACTCAGAATGTATAGAACCATCGTGTTCTACTTTTTGTTCTATCTCCATGGCACAGGTATACATTTACTGCAATTCATTCTATTCACTTAGCGTTATAGTATTTGAAACTTTGGAAACAGGGTCCCAATATGATATTACATAAACACTATTTATAGCGTGCGTTAATATTTTAACTGCGAAATAAAATATAAGTTCCGCAAAATTGTAATAGCTCTCTTGTAAAATTTCTAAATATGGAGTTAGAACAACGTGGTTCTATAGCAGCGATATATAAAATTAAGTGTCCTGACATACTCACTCACTCACTCACTCATAAACGCACAGCCCAAACCGCTGGACCTAGAACCATGAAATTTTGAGGGAAACTTCCCCTGCCCCGTAGGCACCCACTAAGAAAGGATTTTTCGAAATTCGATAGTCAAGGGGGTGAAAAGGGGTGAAATATGTTTAAAATAACCGGGAATGCTATCATAAATATTTTAACTTCATAATATTGCCCAAAGCAATGCATATCGGCGAATTTTTCAATTTTGCGAAATTCGAAAACTAAGGGGGTGAAAAGCCGTAAAATGTGTTTTTCATTACTCCGTGATTTCTCCTAAACCATTTCAGATAGTGATTTGATTTTTTCTTTAAAGTTATGCCTAAGTAAATATCGAAAAAGTATTTTTACAATTTTTCGAAATCCGTCTTTGAAAGATGTTAAAAAAAATATAATGTGATTTCAAATAACCATCTGTACCGCTAATATCCGCTGAGATATCGAGATGACGTTTTTGATAAGAATGATGCTTATGTAAATATCTAGAAATCATATTCAGGTTTTCATGAAATTCGAAAATTAAGTAGGTGAAAAGCAGTAAAATGTTAGTCTCCCGAAAAAAGAGAATGATCACGAGAAATAATTCAACAGTCGTTCTTTTTGCCAACCTACACATAAATAAAACCTCTTTGGACTGTAGCCACTACATACGAAAGAATTATCATTACCTGCCTTTAACATTCACTCAGGTATTGTATAAAGTTTGTGGTGTGGAAGGGGTGGGGTTACGGGTTCGTATCCCGTGCAAGACTTTGCGATGGAAATTACTATGACATCATACGAGCATATTGCGCGCGCTTTTTACACTGAGCTAAGACAGTTAATTATAGTTCACTGTTATTGAGTACGCTAGCTGTTAAATGCCTTCATCACATATTTTATCCAGAGTTACTGTTTAGATTACATAATTTCACGCGGGCAAAGCCGCAGCCGGCCGGCTAGTATTCTTATAAGTTGATTCATTTAGTCTTGTCAGTGCTACGTGCTCGTGGTTTACCATCGCCATTGTTAGGTCGAAACAGCTTCCTTTGGAACACGATCACGCTCAGCTCATGCCACGTGGACATCCGCCGAACTCTGAGAGAGAGCATGACTTTTAACCTTATGCTGGAGAAGCGACGGAATGCGAAAAGTTTTGCAAACACAAGTACTCCGATAAAACCCGCCGGCCAACGGGCAACGTCCGACACGTTTACACTTACATACCGTGTTCCAATAACGCTGGGAATTAAACCAGTATTTGCATGGTAGGACGTGGGTCCTCTAGCTACTGTGCCAAGATAGACGTGAGTGTTGCTGTACAGAACACTGCAAGGATGCTATTTGCAATTACTGCCGCCCAATGGACGACTTGAAGAGAGGCGGAGCTTCAGTCAGGTGTGGGATACAATTCATATCTCCATGGATACCGCAGCCGAACATAACCTTCATTTAGCTGTTTGACTTCACATGTCCCGGATGAGATGTACGTCAAGAAAATTGATTATTTGTTTGGAATGTGCCGCTTTTTCAGGTAAACATTAATTTTACGTATTTGTGTATCTTAACCACGAAATTGAAACTAATATTTTTTACCCTTGCGTGCAAATATATGAATGCGCAACAATTTTTCTTTCTGCAATTACCAACTAACAAATCAGCATGTTTGTAAACAAGCATTGTTTCACACATTACGTTCCCCTTGCGGTGTGACGTCAGGGGGCGTGTACTTCAAGTCGTCCATTGGCCCACACCATATCGGACACACCCTCTGTACTGTGCAACGTTCATTATTGGTCGGCTTTGAGCCAATAGTGAGCAAGGTTCACTGTGTTTTCAGGGAAAGAAACAAATGTGCTAGTTCATTGTCCTCCAGTCTGGACTCTGCCGTACTAAACATGTTCAATCACAAGTTGTCTGTACAGAGTATACTGCTCCAGTAAGAAGCCAGATGTACTACATACCAGGTAGCACGTGGTTAGTTCCTCCTATACTTGCTGGTTTGTTATTGGTTCACAGTTCTGTACGGCGTGTTATATTGCACCAGGCGCTATTATTACCAATGGGAAGAAACACCTCAGTCCTCTGCCTTGATGACGTGAGCGTTTGTTTTGCAGCGCGAGACGGATATAGTCGTTAATATCGGTGTTATGTAATTGTCTTTCTCCACTAATAACATCTGGTGTCCTGCCGTCTAAGATATTTACGCAGTTATCTGATAAGTGGTTATCTGATATCTGATGATAAGACAACCAACTACGATGTAAATACAGTTTGTAATTTAAAGAAAATATACCTCAAATTATGTTATTTTTCCTTTTAATAGATCTCGTCTATTACGGACGCTTTTTTGTCCACCTATAAATGGCTAAAAACTACTTTTCCAATATAGTTTATTAAAAATATCAATCGGATTCGTAAACAGAAGCATAAACGCCATTCTGTCTACAAATGAATTTATAGAATAAAAAAAGACTGCTACGAATACACTGCTTCGCTCGTAAAGGCTGTGTCACTCATGACGCGAGTGTTAGTATTGCCTGTTTTGTTTGGGTGTTTTATTGCTTCAAGCGGGTGAATTATCCGCAGGCAACGATCTCTACTCTTCGACTACATGGTTGCAACTATTATATATCTCAATTCTTCGACTACATGGTTGCAACTATTATATATCTCTATTCTTCGACTACATGGTTGCAACTATTATATATCTCTATTCTTCGACTACATGGTTGCAACTATTATGTATCTCTATTCTTCGACTACATGGTTGCAACTATTATATATCTCTATTCTTCGACTACATGGTTGCAACTATTATATATCTCTATTCTTCGACTACATGGTTGCAACTATTATATATCTCTATTCTTCGACTACATGGTTGCAACTATTATACATATCTATTCTTCGACTACATGGTTGCAACTATTATATATCCTAGAGGCCTACCTTGGTAACACGTAAGTTTCTACAGGTGTAAGTGGGTCACAATTGTGTAGACAATCCCTAGAGAAGCTGTATCCAATACCAAACCTGCACTTAATCAAGGTCATTGTACCTGGCTTAGTGAAACTGGCTGTTCACTGGAACAGCAGGTCACGTAGAGACAGCTGAAGGTCGTGAATATACAGTACAGTACATTTCGGCCAGTACGTAATTAAATTTAAAAAAATAATATTATCCTTTCACACAAAGGACGTGAAAAAGTTAATTTTATTATTTAATAATTATTTATTTTATGGTTCAGGTGTCATCGAACGGTCCATGGCCTTTATTGAAGGTACACACGGATAGGAAATCTGCTAGGGCCTGTATTTATGTAAGCATCCCAGTATTCGCCTGGAGTGTTTTTGGAAAGCTCTGGAAAACAGAAATCTGTATGGCCGTACCACGGAATCAAATCCTGGTCTTCCGACTATACATCATTAGCACGTGATATTAACATGCGTGTTACTGGATAATTCGTTCCTTGTCTCTTGTAGGCCGAAGAGACTGCATTCTTCTACGAATGTAATGATTCGACAGGGAACTGAGAGTCGTGTATTAGTAATTGCTAAACCCCTCTTCTTTTGGAACGCACCCACTCTTTGCCACTCATTTAGCCGTATTTCGTTTTACTTAGTTTAATATTTCTTAAATGCATTTATTTCTAAATTCGTTGTACGTAACTGTGTCTCTCGTAAAACTATTTCACATTATTGCGTTATTCGAAATTTCGTTTTCTGTATAACATTTTTCTATCCGGATTTAACATGAAAATTGGTCTAAAGGATCAGAATTGAAACATTACGAAAAACACATCGAACTGGACGAAATTAGGAGTTAAGCAAGATAATCCAGTCAAGTTGACGATGTGGATTTGGGTGTAGCATACGGGTTGAAAGGTTTACACAACTTTTAATGGCAAAATTGCAAGTAAGGTCGGGTAGTTTTCTCGAAAAGGTTTTTGCATCACTTAGTTTCGATGCCGTACGTTCAATCTTTGAATGAATTTTCTTTTTCAATGGGACTTTATAACAATTAGAATGTAAGTGTTTATGGACACACACCGTTGCTTATGATTTATTAATAATACCTTTATAACGACGATAATGCAAGGTACGAAGACAACGGAACAGTCGAGCGTAGGTGTTGTATTGTCTTTGTATCAAGCATGATCATCGTTATACACATGCTAAAGTGCAGCTCAGCTTCTTGCTTACTAGCAAGCGTGTCTACGTGCAGAAGTGTCACATATTTGACTGTGTCAGTTCAAGGTTATTGTTACACCACTCATCTGTGATCAGCGGGCAGAACTCCGAGACACTGACAGTTACAAACATACAATCACTGACAACAAAGCAGAGCTGCAGATGTGTATGTAAGACATTGAAACTAGTTCGTGCAATAACAAACTATTCCAGAAAATAACCGTGCCTTATTAGTAAGTATATCACACACACACACACATATGTGTATATACTGACTGACATATCAAACTGCAGCCCAAACCACTGGACCTAGAATCATGAAAACTTTGTGTGTGTTCCCCTCAGGTCGTAGGCGAGTACTAAGGAGAGATATTTTCGAAATTCGACCTCTAAGGGGGTGAAAAGTGGTGAAGTGTATTTCCGAACAAACGTCGATAGAGCTCGAACCCGTCGGCCTATCTTTGTGATTTTTACTTTAATAAGACACACATAAAAATGCATACTAGCCAATTTAAGGGTTTTTCGAAGTTCAAGGTTTAAGGAGGTAAAAAATACCATAAATGTGTTTCCGATCAATTATTGATATCCATCGAATGCTTCGGGATAGAGAGTTGGTTTTTACTTCAAAGTGTTACTTACGTAAATACCCAAAAATAATTTTTAGTATTTTTTGAAATTTGACCCCCAAGCTGTAAAAAGGGGCAAAATGTGATTTTTTACGTATCGCCTGTATCACAGAAACACAATTGACTATCGTCGTGAATTTTACTTCATTTGGTTACGTATACAAATATCTATGTCAGGACTCTAAAACGTTTTGAAACTCTTTAATTAAGGGCGTGATAATACGTGAAATGTGAGTTCGATTATCCCTCTATATCTACCGAACCAATCGAGATACCGAAGTGCTCTTTGCTTTAAATTGGTGTTTTGTAAATATCCCAAGTACCATTAAAATATATTTTTTGTATTCGACCCGAAAGAGGTTTAAAAGGGGGTAAAATGTGTTTTCGAATCACAATCGATATATATCGATCCCGTTGATGTTTTTATCGCGACACGATTTTTCTTTGAGTTTGATGCTTACTCAAATACCTGAAAAGTAATTTCACGGATTTTCGAAATTCCCCACCTAAGGAGGTGAAAACGGGTGAAAAGTGGTGCAATGTGTTTTCAATTAATCGTTGATATATCTTTAGCTCAGCGGGCTATTGTGGTGTTTTTCATATCTACGAGACACTAATAAAGTATCCTAAAACGTGATTCAAGGGTTTTTAGAAATTCAGGAGGTGAAAAGACCTTGAATGCGTTTTGGATAAATTCTCGATATCCATCAAACCCGTCGAGATATACATTTAATTTTTTCTTCAGGTTGATTATTACAGAAATGATCGCAGAAAGATTTTTTAGATTTTTCGAAATTCGAACTCTCAGTACTGTGTAGTTGTCATGTGTGTTTTTTTAATGAACGATCGATTTTGATATGACTGAACGGGCTACCGTCGTGATTTGCACTTCAATTGGATACTTATACAAACATCTAATATGTGAATTTAAAATATTTCGAAAATTCGACACCCAAAAGGGTGAAAAAGCATAATATTTGTTTTCCATCAACCCATGATATCTATCTAACCAGCAGAGATAATAAGATGTATTTCGCGTCATAGTGACGCTTACGTACATTAAAAACATATATGTAAGTTTTTTTAACTTTATAAGATAACTTGATTATTAAGAACAAAATTAAGTTTGTAAACCTCAAGGCAGACGATGCAAAAAGCAAATACGAGCAGCGAGAAATCTTAATATATAAAATTAAGTGTCCTGACTGACACACTCACACACTCACTCACTCACTCACTCATCAACGCACAGCCCAAACCGCTGGACCTAGAACTATGAGATTTTGAGGGAAGCTTGCTCTTGCGTCGTAGGCACCCAATAACGGATTTTCCGAAATTCGATAATTTAGGGTGTGAAAAAGGGGGAAATGTGTTTTCAAAGAATCCATGATATCTCATTATCCGGGAAAGTTATCATAATTTTTTAACTTAAAAATACTGCCCAAACAAATGCATATTTGTGAATTTTTCGATTTTGCGAAATTCGAAAATTAAGGGGGTGAAAAGCTGTAAAATGTGTTTTCCATTAATCCGTGATTTCTCCTAAACCATTTCAGATAGTGAGGTGATTTTTTCTTTAAAATGATGCTTAAGTAAATATCTAAAAATAATGTTTAGAATTTTTTGAAATTCGTCCTTGAAAGCTCTTAAAAATATATAACGTGTTTTAATTAATCCCACTTATCTTACGTAAATATCAAAAAAGTAATTTCAGAATGTTTCGAAATTCGTCCTTGAAAGCTGTTAAAAAAAATTAAATGTGTTTTCAAATAATCATCGGCACCGCTTACACCCGTTGATATATTGTGATGATTTTTTGAAAATAATTAAGATTATGAGAATATCTACAAATAAAATTCAGGATTTTATGAAAATCCAAAATGAAGGATGTGAAAAGCAGTAAAATGTTACAGTCTCCAAAAAAAAAAAAAAAAAAGGGAATGATAATAGATAAATAATTCAACCGTTGTTTCTTTTCGCCAACCTACTCATAAATAAAACATACACACGAAATAATTATCACGGCCTGCCTTTAAGCGTTCACTCAGGTATTGTATAAAGTTTGTGGTGTGGGAAGGGTGGGGTTACGGGTTCGTATCCCGTTCAAGACTTTGCGATGGGAATTACTATGACATCATACGACCATATTGCGCGCGCTCTTTACACTGAGCTAAGACAACTTATAGTTCACTGTTATTGGGTACGCTAGCTGTTAAATGCCTTCATCACATATTTTATCCAGAGTTACCGTTTACATTACATAATTTCACGCGGGCAAAGCCGCAGTCGTGCAGCTATTTTATAGAGAACTAAAGATGAATATAAAGAAAATATGATCTGCAATTAAAGTACGCTGAGCGAAGTGGACTGGATAGTGCTGTTTGTATTTATTTTAAAGATATGCAGAGAATATAGTAACACCATCAATTAATACGTAATTAAGTTAGTTACTCATTTCTAGAGTACACGCGAACGAAGCCGCAAAGGACAAAGGGACAGCTAGTAACTTATAGAGGAGTTTCACTCTACAATAACATATCGAGACGTGGTATTGTACAACCTCTATGAGCCCAGGACACGGATATTTTATTTCTTTAATTAAATTTTATTTTCGTGAATTGTTTCGACGTTACGTGACGCAGTTGTTTGTTGCTCGTGTCTACATTACGGGAGGTTCTGGGTTCGAATTCCGTTAAAAGATGCTGCGAACGTTCAATTCTGACACACAAATTCTACAAGGCAGATCAAATTAGTGCAATTTACGTGTAGTCGTTTAAAAAGGGTAAAATGGATTATGCAGTTCACTTTCCACTTAGGTTCCTCGACAACATCAGCTAACATATATAATCTCACTAATCTCAAGGTTGGGGCACCAAATACGTTTCCGCGAAACCTTTTCCCACAAAACTTTCTTGGCATTAAATTTCAAGTGAATATTTTGAAAATGTGTAATTGAGGGCACCGTCACCAATGGCTATACACAGGATAAATCAGACGTTTCTCATTCGATAACCGGCATACAATAAAGAGTCTGTAATTACCACACAACGTCAACCTTGACTTTAATAAGGCCCAGGCGAAGTCGCTGTTAGTGGCAGGGACAAACCTCAGACTGCTTTTCGCGTGGACAGCTATAGCTACTTATCCTTCTGCAGAGTTAGCTCAACTAGACGCTTGGACATTCTAACACTTGATGACTGAAGTACCAATATTGTGTACAAAGAGGGTTTTCATTTGAAGTAAATATTATCAGTTACGAATAACACTCGCGAGCAAAGCCGCGGGGGTCTGCTAGTGTGTGTGTGTGTGTGTGAGTACACACATATATAGACACATACACACATTTTCATCAATAGTTACCTATTTGTGCCCTGTAAATATTTTTCGTAAAAAATAGTTATGCAAATAAGTTAATAGACTTGACGATCTGAATATACAATAATTTTACTTTTTTTACAATTTATTTAAATTACCAATCCATACACCTTATTAAATGTATAACTTTGCTTGTAGTTCAATTCAGAAATTTCTTTAATATTCCGTTTATTACTGATATTGCCGCCAGAGTGTAAGGTGTTGACCTGCCCGAATAGAATTGAACAAATATTTGCCATATGCTAGTAAGCTTATGTGCGTGCTTAGCAAGTGTATACTTACTACCATGATGCACCATAAGACGAAGCAGTCGCCGTATTAAATAGTTTACTTTTTTTATGTAAGAGATTAGATTCGTCCATGTCTACCTAAGTAAAAATTCTTAGTTTCCTGGCTATCAAATGAGAAATGAGAAATAAATGCATTTAATATACTTAGAAACTATTTCAAAATAAAACCTCCATATAATAATCTGACTGACTAACAAGTTCAATGCACAGCTAAAACTACAGGACCTATAAATGTGACAATTTTGAGGTTAGGGTCCCCTTGGAGCAAATGCAAAACACTAAAAAGGCATTTTTCTGAAACTTATTCCCTAATAAGTAAAAAGGGTTAAATTTTTTTCGATTGAATGTCGATATAACTCGAACCTGACGAGTTATCGTCGTGATTTTTACTTCAACGCTGTGCACTAATTAATGCATATAACTTAATGACGGTATTGATCGAAATGTGTTCCTTACGCGAGTAAAAGACGTGAAATGTGTTCCGATTAACCCACAATATTTATACAGAAAGTTTTGTGTCATCGATGTGATTATATATTTTATATACCCAAAAATTAATTTTAAAAATTGGAAAATTCGATTTTTTAGTGATGAAAAGGGAAAAAGTGAGTTTTTGATGAATTATCCGTGTAGCACGAGCCCAACGGGCTATCATCTTTATGTGGATATTTTTACAAATGCCTAAAATGTTATTATATAAAAGTTTCTTCTTTCAAAACTAGGTCACTAAGAGGGTAAAAAAGTGTAAAATGTGTTTTCGATTAATGTTCTGTCTGCTGAGCATATAGAGATATCAGCCCCATTGTGTTTTTTTCCCCCTTCAGAATTATGCTTTCTTAAATATCAAAGCATTGATGTTTTTTTTTTTAATTCCAGCTGAAAGTATGTTAAAGGAGTGAATTATGTTTTCAGTGAATCTCGGTATAGTACTAAACTGAAATGTAGTCGTCACTTTCACTTCAATCGGACACTCATAAAAATTTATATAAAGGAATTTCAGGAAAGTCTAAAATCCGACTACTAAATGGATAAAAATATTCCTTATAACTATCAAATTTTTCAAGATATTGTGGTGTTGCTTGCTTGAAAATGATGTTTACGTAAATACATATAAAACTTGTTTTTTTGAAATTATGCTATATTGTGTACAGGTTAAACATAATATGAAACCATAGAGTATGCGTGTTCTCGTTTAGTATATATATATATATATATATATATATATATATATATATATATATATATATATATATATATATATTAAGGCAAACTTTTTATGTATAGTTGAAAAGTAACGTCCTTTAAAATGTAGTTGTGAGGCGTTAAAAATGAAAAAAAATATTAACTGTAATTTAAATTCTGCTAGGACAATTCTTACAAGGATGTAATCGGCATTTTGAGTAGCTAATAGAAATACGCAATAAATATATGTATTAGGGTAAAAGAAAAATTTCAGCTGTAAATAATGTTTTGTAAAATATCTAACAGAGGTCCTGGAAGCCTAGGAACGAGGTTTCAACAAATGCCAGTGGTCCTTCCCAACATCAGAACAACAGACATGTCACACCATAGGGACTCTAGACAATGCAGCCAACCCTATCTTCTGTGTTGCGAAACAGTGTCGCCAGCCGAGCAGCTGCATGCTTTCAAAAACAAACCCATTTTTCTTGCTCCAAAGAAGGAAAGGAGAGGGGAAGCCATTTGAAGTGATACTGGCATACGCTGACCCAAGAAAGAGAAGGATAGGGTCAGCCAATCAGGGGTATCTTCTAAGGACGGCAAGGAATTACTTGTAATTAAAATTTCAGTGTTGTGTGAAATCATTAAATACAATGTAACAGTGGGGGAAAATTTTTACGATTTTTGAAAAAATAAAATAAGGATAAATAAATGGCTAAGTGTTCGGATAGTTTAGGGACTAAATGCAAGGAGGCGTGGCTATGGGTACGATGCAGCTCGGGGATTGGCAGCCAGATTTTGAAGCGACATCGCTTCGTGGCCCACCGAAGAGTGTGTTTGAGAGAGGACGTGTTGTTCGCAGTGTGTCCCGTGGACAGGGATTATTAATGAAGGACTTGCTCTTACCTCCAAGCGAGGCATACTTGTCGTTCCCGAGACTACTTGCTGAACGAGCGTGATTGTGGTATTAGAATGTGTCCCTTAAGGGGGATTGATCCCTATCAGATAGGTTTTACGGTTTTTCTTATAAATCAGGGAATAGACACACTGTTTTACTTTTCACGCTGATAAGGCATAGTTTATTGTTTCACTCACTTTCTGGAATCCATATGGCATTGTTTCTGTTAATGTTCCGGCCTCTGTAGTCACTGCCGTAAATAAAGCAATTTTTCCTTTTCAGCTGTTTCCCGTTGCAAAATAACGAATATATTATGGTTCCAGCAATTACAGAAAATTGATTTAGTTTGTATTTATGCCTTGTCGTGACAAAAATTTTGATACATCGACTGGAACAGAAGTTATCGAGAAGAAACCGATAAATCCAAAGTGGTAGGGATCAATACCCAGAACTCAGTCCTGGGACGCCGAGAGCGGCGGGCGTGATAGGCGCGAGAGGTCTATATTATTAGACTACTTACCGAAGAAAAAAGTAGTCTTATAAGATCACCTTCCTGTATGTATGTGTGTGTGTCTGTATGTGTGTATAGGTGTGTGTCCGTTCGTGTCTCCTTAAAAACTTTTGAACCAGTGGACCGAATATCATCAAACTTTGTACACCTGTAGTGCTTAGCAACCTGACTTGACTTTCATACATTTCGTTTACGCCATTTTCATAATTTCAAGCTAGATATCTAATTAACCATATATCAGCTGAATTTACTGTTGAATATTTTGTTCATCCTTTGTTCTACTTTTAAAATGGCACTAATTTTCATATTTTTAGCGCTCTATAACAAATCTTAGGAAATATTTTTCAGAATTATATCAAACGTGGTACACATATACTACATGCAGTGTTGATTTTACTTTCGTGTATTTCGTTCATTCTGTTTTCATAGTTTCATAATGGTAGCATTTTTATATTTTTAGCGTTGTATGTCATATGCGTTACAATATTTTTTTAGGGATTTCACCAAACTTGGTACATTTGTACTAAAAAACCTACAAAGTTGATTTGACTTTTCTGTATTTCGTTTATCACGTGTCCATATTTTCATAATGGCGATCGTTTAATATAAATGTATTTTTTTATAAAATGACATTTTCGGGGAACTATATTTCCAAAGTTCAATATTCCCTTCACGCATGTTCTAGTTAGTTGGTAAACTGACTTTAGTGTATTTCGTTCATCCTTTGGTAATATTTTGAAATCAGCGGCCATTTTTTATCTTTATGATAGAAAGACACCTCAGAAATTTTTTTCCTCATTTTAGTTAAACTGGGTAATTGGTTATTAAACGGACATTTTCGTATATTTCGTTTATCATATGTCATTATTAATACTGTCATTCAATACTGCTAGATGTACGTAAACTATTTTAACCTTCAGGATTGATTTGCACCCAATTTGAGGAAAGTAGACTTATCAGTTATGCTTGAAACGTTTTGTTAATCTGAATTTTTTGATGGGGCGGTTCAAGCGGTGACCTCAGGTTATTTGTCAAAGTGTGATATGAGCCGCTCCTCCTTGGATAGATACAGCAGCAATGCCCGGCAGTTTGCCGTAGAGTCAAAACATTGCAACTTTTATTTCGTCATTCGCTTATTGTAATTATATGGAGCACTACAGCGCGTAGGATTCAAGGGCAGGATCTCATGGCCTCGTGCAGATAAACAGAGCACTGACACCACAGCTGTGATAAGTGAAGTGAACACTCGTAGCTCTGCACATTCCTCGGCGCATTAGGAAGTCTTTACAGTTGCTATCTCCTAACTGACCCGCCCTTATAACAGGCGCTGAGACGGCTCAAGTGCTGATATGCTCTTCGTGTGCTGAACTAACTGAATTCCTGCCAACAGCCTAGAGCGTGGCGAGATTACTCTGTGCTTGCCTATATAACATTTCTTCTATCATCAAATCCTCCAATTGGCAGTCTCGTGTTGCTATTTATAATTGTAGATATCAGTTTACTTGAAATAATTTTTACAGAGGATGTGCAATACATACTCCCATTTTTGTACGTTTTACATTTTTAATTATAGGACAGTGAAAAATTTAAATAATTAACTAATTCGCAAAATTTACAAATTCGTATTACTTTTTAGTACACATCCTGATAGATTATTGGAAAACTATAGGAATGGCTGGACATGGTAGCTATAATTTTCGGTCACACTATTAGCAATTTTAGAGTTTAGAGTAATCAGAAAACAAGGAATGCTATGGAAGATACAGAGGAAATTGGCTGACATCTGATGGCAATTTCACGAACCCACGGAATGGGAAATGATATTCGTCGTGTTGTATGTGAAACATTGCAGTGAGAGAATCTTATTGCTGCAAAATAAGCAGTAGCCGGTATTTCGTAGGTCTCTGGAGTAAAAATAGACAAGGGAAAAGCTACACTGTTACTGTACATTTCTAAACATTGAATAGAAGCAATGGCGATCGGAATACGTTGCTAAGACTGAGGCTGCGGTTACACTAGAGGTCTTAAACCTGTTCAGTAAATACACTCGGCAGCCATGTTTGATCGTGTTTAAAGCTTATACATGTTTGCGAGGTTACACGACTGAATCAACTCGATGAACTTGGAACCTGAGATGTACTTATTTATTATCACATCTACACTCAACATGCATGACTTTTTAATTATTATATTGCATCCAACTGCAAAACTGTTGCTGTGTGTAAAGTGGGTATAATTATATTACACCTAAAAGTTAATATTATTTAACGAGTGCAAAATGTCGGACCAATAAGCAGCCATGTTTGTGCAGCAGATCGTTACTCCAAGCAGCCAATAGGAGAGAAGCATCGAAGATATGTTGTTGGAAACTACATATGAAACCAGTCTACTTTGAACGAGAAGAGACTGCGATCTGAACTCGTACGTAGCTCGTGTAACCGCTACTTAAAACAGAACATGTTTATGTAAAGTAGTTCTGTAAGCAGTGTGACCGCGACCTTAGTCTCCAGCGTCATCGTTTCACTCGTCACAATTTCACCAAATATATTGTTCACACATGACATACCCTTTCGAATAAATTGCTTATCCCTTTCACTTTCCTACTTCTTATGTTTTAAAGTGTGCAGACATTATTTCTAACGCCGCTCTGAAATCACCATTGCTTGATCATTGAATAACGTGAAACAGATAATGCCTAAACTTTCCCTATATTCAGCATTGCAGCGAGACAAACTCAATGCTAGAAATACACACTAGACGATATTTCTCCGGTATGTAGTATATAAAGGCGCAGAAAAACACTGTTTCCTTACTCTCTCTGCCTTAAATAAAATAAAGCGATGACGAGAAGCAGACATGATTGAAATTTTGTCGCGAGTATTGCCATTTCACTCATCGAACCTACTTAAGGCTAGTAATTACGATTAATAAATATTACTTCTTTATACTTGTGTGTTGTACATATTCTATTTTGTATAGGACTACGTAGCAGTCACGCAAACATATCCTCTACTATCACCGTGGTCAACAACATAGGTACAAAGTCAAGTAAGAGCTTAGATCTTAGTTCTTACTTAAGTTCCTAAATTGGAATGTTAATATTTATGAAACATAAGATGTTTAGTCGAGTAAGTTTTGCTTGTTATGATTAAGACGCGCAATTGATGTTTCTTACGCAAGTTATAAGTCGCACAGTAGAATGATTTATAAAGACATTTTACAAGCAACGTTTGAAAAATTTTCTAAATATCCATGCACATTTAGGCGTAATATACGAACTAACGCATTCAACGTTTTGCGAGCTATGTTACTGTGTTCAAGAGAAGCCTGTACCTGATAGTTTCACGTCACGAGGCCGTATCTCAAAGCTGTTGTCTGGCTATAGTGCCGGTAGCCTACCAGTTTATTTCTCTCGTTTTTGTGTCAGTTTACACCACAATCCAAGTGGATCCTTCATTATGCACTTCACATTATACAGTTTCAAATATGTAATATTCGTATGGCATTCGTCAACCAACTGCAGAATTAAAAACAATAATAAATGACTGTAAGCGAAACTATTCACGCAACTTTCATTACCAAACACACAGATATTAATCAACATTTCACCCCTCTGCTCGACTGCTCCCAGCGGTGCCAACCAGCCGAGAATTAATTAATGCATGGTACAAACATTTTTGAAGGAAGTAGTTATTTTTTAAAAGGCAAGAGTCCTGTTGGCCGACTTGTGCACAAAAATATGAATCGTGGTCAAGTACCATTTCAGCGAAGCCCACAGAAATCAACCTGTCGAGCAAGTTGGGAACTTCAGGTGCCACAAACAACCGTTTCCAAGATCTTCAGTTAACTCTCACGCACGAATGCTCACTTTTCGCTAAGAACGCACCAGATATTCTGCTGTGCTCTAGTGCTAGCACTTCCTAGCGGCGCGGCGGCAGCCTGCAACAGAAGAATTCGGTACATATGTAAAAAAAATTCCAGAGCTGGTCTATCGATTGGAAGAGGTTATTAACAGATCATAAGCACGGTTTAACTTTTATGATTTTTGTAAGTGTGAAGTTCTTTTGTGCTAACCAATGTAAAATAAATAGACTAAGTTCACATATTTTAAGACGCTTTTTCCTTATCAGTAACAACGTGAGAGATTTTTAACTGATATAATATTGTTTTTAAGACTTATAAGATGAACTTTAAGTTAAGTTCAGAATATTAAATAATATATTCAGTGTTCTAACTGTCACAGATATTTAAAAAAATGCACACGGAGCTGTGAAGTCGAAACAAGGCAAGCATAAACATGTTGGTTTTGTCGGGGCAATATTTGTTTGAATATGACCAAATGAGATGAGGAAATATTTACTACTTTTTAATATTTAATGTACAACATTTCCATTAAGTGATCTTTATGTGTCATTAAGTAACTAAATTCATTACATTTTTTCAAGATTCATGAAATTGAAATTTATGGCAATTTGAACCTTTCTGACTCGTTGAAAATAATATATATATATATATATATATATATATATATATATATATATATATATATATATATATATATATATATATATAACAAATGAACTTGACAAAATACGTTGGCATTGAACAAATAAGAAGCCAGTATTAACAAATATGAAACATATAATAAAATTATGAAACATTAATTAAAGACACAGTGTCCATAATGACAAAAAAAGAAAATAACTTTATGAAACAAAACGTGTAACATTAACACAACACTGGACGAAAACAACAGAAATGGACGTAGACAACATAAATGAACGAAGACGAAACAAACGAATACAGTGGCTGGAATGTTATGTAAACACAGACATTACGCAGACGGAGGTAGCAGGTTTCCTTCGACCATAGATGTAAAGTTTCGATAACTTATATGCGTTCCTGTCTTCAGAGAACATGGCACATAGCACTTCTAAATACATTAATAGAAGGTTGCATATTCCTGGAAGTTATAAACGCAAATATAAAACTTGCAAGTAAATGAGGACTGTCCTTTCTGCCCTGGTGTTTAACTGGCTGCTTCCTGAAACAGAAGTTCATATACAGACAGTCGATGCTCGAGAATTTGTATTACACTGAATAGGATATTGAAATCGCATAATGTTCATGTTAGGACCACTATAAAAAATATGGAAAAGAAACATTCTAAGAAAACAAATTTTCTTGACTTTAAATACTTTGTAATGCATATCTATTTCTGTGCACAACATTCGACACCGAAATTTCATACAACTTATTTTGATGCAAATACGTAAATGAATTTGTCACACCGGCAAAATTTTTCATCATTAAGCTGGCCAAAATTTATCTGTGATTGCGCTATTTTTTATTCTATTTTGACAACAAAACATCAACATTTCAGAAAAAATAAACAAAATAATATCTGGAATTTAGTTAATTAATTAATGTTCTTCTAACATTGTACTACCGCTGTAGAGTAGAACATAGTTTAAATAATTGTCGCCAAAATATTTTCCACAACAATGTAGCTTATTGCAACATGACTAGACGACGCGACAAAGCCACGCGACAACGCTCTACCCTCCCTTCTCTCTCTAACTGCACTGACTAGTGACATGGCGGTCGTCACCGACAAGCCGTCCTTGAAAGGCACGCACCTAGGCCATAGAAACTTACTGTAACACCTGGAAACTTCGGGGTGTGTGTAAGCTGCATTCTTTCCTATTCCAGAGCTGTGCGAATAATCTAGGCGTCGTCGAGGCTGGAAGTAAATACATCCCCCCACTACCGATAAACAGAGTTATTGTGGCGTTTAGCCTGTGCGTTTAAGTGGCGGAGACGACCTCGAAGACGTTGTGGGTGCGGGACCAGCACTTTGCGTGTGTCAAATGCGTACAGCGACGGAACAATTGGGGCTTGGTGGATGGTGCAGTTGCAGGTGTAGGATTAGCTATCGGGTTAGACTATTACTGTACATAGTGAGAGTTTTCTGGAAAGAAACGTTTAAAGAGATCTGCGAATTACGGTATGTAATCTGAGGAGTGTTTTGTGTGAAACATTAAGAGTGCAAATAGCAGTTGTAAATATTGACTGATAGAGTTGTGAATTGTATGTACATAGTTAAGTGTTGGTCGCATTATTTTGTACATTCTAAAAATATTTGTAATAAATTAGGAAAAATTTTATTTAATTCATTCATGTAAAATATTAAGTGCTACAGTCCGATCTATCTTGGCTGTGTCAAGGGCAATAATTGAATATATATAACAACAGTGGCGGCGTGTGGTGAGCAGTTGCAAGATAAACTGGTGTTTACTCATTACTGACAGTCTCAGTACACAGAGCAGAAACAATTAACAAAGATACAACTGGGTCTAACAGACTGTAATGCCAATGACGTAGCTACGAGGCACCCATTTTACACATACTTTGACATCCGCTGCATCACTACGTCTGAGAGGCAGATGTGAAGCACGCCGCGGCAGACGAGGCGCTATACAGTTGACAGCAAACACAGGTTACCTTACACTCCCCCCCCCACCCGCCACTGACATATTTGTGTTTGTGTGTGTACATATACGTATACATATATATATATAGGGACAGGAATTTTTGGTGAAAAGATTTTTGCCCCACTTTGTTTCAGTGTCTTACGTGCACACCTGCAGCTCAACTTCATGGCTATTGACAAGAGTATTTTGTGCAGAGTTGTTATTCATTTGAATGTGCCAATCAGTACATGGATAACTGCCACACATCACATATGTGATTTGCGGGTTTAACCTCCACACGCTGGGTGTTACGGCATCCAATCACTGACCACAAAGCAGAGACGCAGGTGTGCACGTAAGGCACTGAAACAAAGTGCTGCAAAAATATTTCCGCGGAATTTCCTATCGCTACATATACATATTCACATTACTAAATTCTTATTGGCAGCGTGTTTCGTGCAGCCATGTATCTCATTTGACTGTACCAACGAGAATAATTTTATACGACAATGCACGTCTGTAATTTGCGGGTAGAATTCAAACACGAATACGCAGAAAGCAGTCACGGACAATATGAACCAGAGCTGACAGTGTGCACATAAAGCTTTGAAACCAACTGTTGCAAAATATTTGTTCGTGTATATCAGGTGACTGTACTGGTCTACAGTGAAACTGCCTGCTCACTGGGACAGCAGTCTGCGTACAAAGAACTGATGCTAAAGAATGTATAGTGCCGTATGGCCAGTTGGTCTTTAAACTCGTAATTTCCTCTCTTTCAGTGCACGTTAATGTTATCCCAGAAATAATTATTTAAGAATACAGAAGTAAAATAGCCCGTGGGACTGCAAACTCAGCCAATCACGACTGCAATACGGCTTCGCTGGCCAGTAACAAGGCGGAAATGTCTACCGCCAATCAGCGCAAAGCGGTTGCTTTATTAACCGACGGCCAGGCCAATAAGAAACATACTAATAACATGCACGAGCCAAACAGATTACGGCGCTGGTATCAGCAGTCCTTGTCAAATTAGCCGCACGTTCATTGTGCGCCTGAGTTAATATGAATCGGGAATTTTCAAAAGGGACCAAGTCCACTTTTTGAGCAAATTCAGGTTATACGAGATTTCGACTATTCAAAGTATTCTCTTGACTGTCAGCAACAAAAGAAATCATGTCTTACACAAGAAATAAGTTAAACGGACTAGTCCATGAATGTGCTAATAGCGCATTATATTGTTTATGACTTACACGACTGTAGTTGAATAATCAGTTTCCATGTGGTTCATTAGTTTTTCACTAGCATATACTTAGGTTCCAATAATCACACCAAATACATTATGCTTTCTCTGATAGTGCAGTACGTAACATTGCTTTATGGGTATAAAGTACTGGGTGGTGTTGTTTTTGCAAAATATGTTTCCATGGATCATATCACTAGAATATACCAACATTGCACTAATATCTACTCAAGACATTATGTTTTTCGTGCCACTGTTAGAAAGAACGCTACTTCTTTTTTTAAAAGGTACTAAGTCCAATAACATTATTAATTTATAAAAAAAATATAAGATAAAGGCGTGCTTAGGTCAGTTATGTTTCATATTATTCCACACACACTATACTTTCACATTATCCATTATTGATAGAGACATGCAAAATTCGCGTTATTTTCTGACAGCTGGCTAGACTTCTAGTGACTATAGGCTCGTTCGACGTCTCCCGCTGGCCGATATTGTCCTGACTTGCAGCTGAGAATGCTTACACTGTAGAGAGGCCAATCTCTGTAAAGACGTAACACACGTAAATGACAAAACACAAAAGTTCGTGGCCAATTGACTCGCAGATTATGTTCTGTCATGTATAGGATAGTGAAGTTTAGCCTGCTACCAAATGATAACGCGAATTTTGCATGTCTCTAATTATTGATAACCAGTTTCACTCCCAGATCCACTATGATAGGTTTTTTGTTGTTTCCCGGCAATCTACTCACATGAACTTGGTCCCTTTAGCAAATTACTGATTCATATATTTAGTCTGTATCTCAGATCAGTCTTGTGTGTGTATAGCAGAGTGGAGTCTAGTCTATTTTTATACAGTGCTACAAATTTTCCACGCGTCTTCTTGTGACGACTTGAGCGACACTGCCTGGCAACAAAACTCTGGCTCGTGTGATTAGTCGCTGTGAAGGTGCTGAAGGACACACACCCACTCCTACACCTCCAAGGTAAATAGGCCAGCTCACTTCTGATAAAGTGTTGCTATGTGTTTGCCCAGGTGCAACAGGCATGACTCATATGAGTATGCCACATGTTCTCAGAACGTTGAGTATTGGCGAAGTAGGTGCCACAGTTGGTTCCTTATTGTGTGTGTGTGTACATGTAGACACATAAGTGTGTGTTTGTCACTCAAGTTCCGCTTCCACGGAAATATCTACAGCACAAGTATTAGGAATATGTTCTGGGGCCCCTCAAAATGGCTTAAATTTGCTCGATATAGAAAAATTCTCATGGTTATTCACAGCAAGACACATCAAGGCGTAATATGAACCTTCCGTGTTTCCTGCAGTGAATAACCATGGAAATTTCAGCAAGACATCTCAATGATCAAAACAATCTTTTTCTTCTGGGTGAGTTTTTTATGTGCGTAGATAGTTGTATCTATAATTTTGTAAGATGTTAAAAGTATTTGTATCACCCTATGAAGACAATTTTCCTTTCTCATCGTAACTTGTATTGTATTGGCACGACTTAGGATGTCGGCTAGCAAAGCGATGACGTGGAGTAATGGTTATTAGAATAGTAAACTCGAAACTTTATTGTTATGAGTTTCGAATGCAGGTATAGGGAGCTAGGAAATTTAGTTTCAATGAGAATGCTAGAAATTCGTTGTACAGTATGAAAATACAAGCATGATAATTATTTTCTGATTGAATAACAGTTTTTTGTCCCTTTTTGTTCCACCACTCATCCTGCAAGGACATCCCATGGAGATCCTCCAGGATGTCCGTTGGATTTCCGTCCCACGGATTTGCCGAAAGCATTGATTTGGTATTGTCACAGATATTTCAGGGTACCCATAGATATCCTGAATAGCTTACGTGGATATCCTCCGGTTTTCAAATGGATGTCCCTGTGCTCTGTGAGCAGGTGACATGGTGTAAAATCAATTGTGTTCATTTCAGCAGTGTACAAGGCATTGTTGTTTTATTTACTACTATAATTACAGCAGCATCTGTACATTACTTCTGTAAGATACTGGCAACACTCGGGAGACAATGAGACTATCCTCCTAAGTGTTCTTCAAGAGCAGAGAAAACTTCATTTTCCGAGCACTTGTCGTGAATAGTCTTCACTAGTTCAACGACCCGCAGGCTAAACTCCTCTGTACTGAATATTCTCAAGAATCAGCTGTCCGTTCATTTGCTGATGTCCCAGTGAGCAGCCATTTCCAGTATAGTCCAGGTAGGACGATATTAGTTAATCGTTTCTTTGCAGGTCTGTTGTTGACTGGACGCTCTGCAGCAAGTCTTTACTTATCTAAGTTGGAATGCAATAGTAACAGACATCTTTACACTTCTATTTAGATTGTCGTTAAAGGAACAAGCGATTATTATCGGTGCGTAGTAATATTTAATAATTTGATGACTATGCACGAATATTCCTCGGGCTACATTAAAATGAAAATTGCTCAGCTCGCGAAAGAAAAACTTGCAGCTGTCTCTTTAGCAGAGACATACAATTTTCACGTTATAGACTGGATTCCAAGTTACACCATTTTACCGGTTATAGCATGGTCATATCGACATCCCATCGGTTGTATGCCTACCAATAATGAGCATTGTACACTGTAGTAATGTTCCCAATGGGGTGCAGTGTTTTTAAAATCCCTTAAACGGTTGAATACATGCGACTATCTTCTATCTTGTGCTGCGATTCAGAAAATTCGCACTATCTAAACTTCAATGTATAAAATATATGTTTTGTGGGAAATGTTTTTTTATTTGCCGGTGACTTCTAAGAAGTAGTCAACATTTTTTAATTTATTTAGTTGGCAAAGCTACCCAGAAAAGAGTAAAGATATGAAAGACTCACATACGCACACCTGCGACTGTGCGGCTGTTGCCACGAGGTGTATTCCTAGACACAGTACTTTTCCTCTGGCTATTTACACTGCCAACAGCTGGCATACCTCCTCCCCCTACCTTCCTTCTAAACTTGACAGCCCTCCCCTTCTACCTCCTCCTCCCTCACACACAGCGGTCACAGACGTATCCTAGATATGACACTTGTCGAGCAATGACCCACCTTTCAGACGTTTTCAGTGTAATACACATTCACATTTGCATCTACTAGTGACACAGTTATCGCAAGTGGAATGTTGTTACCTTCGATGTGGCAACCCTGCAACCAATCTTCATGTTACCAGAGCCTCACGTCCTATAGCAAATTTCAGGACAAACGTAGACTTAAAATAAATTGTTAATATCCTTCATCTGTTATATCTCAATATTTCATACGAACTGTGAAACGTGTGAAGAAAGAAGTAGCTAGTAGATCAATATTGCTACGAAGGTCTACGGCACTCATTAAATCAGCAGCCAATTAAGAGACAGCTGACGCTTTGTGGAGACTATCTTGTAGGTCATCTAACCGGCAAACATTCGTCTGTATGTGCATAAAGTACTGGTTTCGTATTGGTTCAAGTACATGTGTTTTAAACCTGATGTGCTCAACTTTCCACTTAACAGGGCAATCTCTGAGTAATGGCTTAAGGCGCCCGCCTACTGGCCGTGTGTTTGTGTGAGTGAGGCAGGAGACAAGGGCGATGTTGACCGGCTCATCTGGTGCGGTATCGCCTCTACCGCAAGACACTGCATATCAACAAATAGTGGCACCTGAATTTCCCGAAAAGGTATCTTGGCAAGTTGTTTTCAAAACTCTGTATTCGATGTCCACGGCATTGGTTGGACTGTTTAAACTTTATGTGTCGTGGGAGCATACTTGGAACTCACAGGGTGTAGTGTCTGTGTTACTTCAGTTGATTGATGCAATCAAATGAGAATCTTCCCCTCAAAAAGTCACGCGGACATTAACCAAAGATATAGTCAGATGAACTAGAAAGGTGTGGAACCTAGCTTGCGCGAAAATCTTTTCGCGGGAAACATGTGTCCCTAACTAATAAACAGTAGCGAGAAAATAAAGCTTTTATCTGGCAAGTTTTTCTCTATAAGTAGAGAAATTTCTTTTGTATTTCAGCACAGTCTTCATAGTGTCAAATCGATACATCCACAAATACTACTGGTCTGAAGGAACTACGTATTTGATAGGAAAGTTTCCGCTGGTTCATTGACGCACGAACTAAACTCAGAACTTCTATGTACAATGAAAGCTTAGCGTTTGTTTACTGATGTCGCACTTCAACAGTAAGCACGGAATTTGCTCCTTGTTTAGTTGCAGACTTGTTACTTACCCAGAGCCTTGCACACAATGCGTGTAAGGATGGTAGCCTAGGAGCATTTATAGATATATTTACCTCAGTCTGAGTGATAAACAGCGACAGAAGTACAATGTAACGTCCCTTTCTTTACAGCAAAGAAAATTAATTTATATTAAGGAGCTAAGCTTGCTGATAAATAAATATTATTTGACAGGCGCGAGAAACATTCTCAATCCCATATGTGGTGTTGGTATTTTTTTTTCTCTTTTAATGTTTTCTTTAGTATGATTCTCATTTTCTCTGTAGCATAAATAACATTTTCTACATGTAGCTACTTTATCATAATGAATACTACTAAACTAGACATTATAACAACTGTGTTTGCCATTACTGATTTCTTTACAAGTTTTCTTTGTTTCAACGCCATTTTGCCATGGTTCGTATTTAACAAACATGTCCTTTGCAGCAACATAATTTATGTTTTTAGAGCGCACACGCACCTAGTGTAAAAACAGAACCTAGTCACCGAGCTACATGCAGTCTTGTCGCCGATAACTCGCCTCTATAAGACATTTTGTTGAGTATTTGTTGTTTTATGGTGTACTTTATTGAAAGATATAAGTTATTATACACGCATATACAAATTTTTAATTTCCCGCATCAATATTTTTGTAGGCTTATTTAAAATAGGATCATAATAACATCAATGGTCTCTATTTTCGGCCTTGAGAAAATAAGCTTTAAATATTAATGGTGAACCGGAAATGAGTTTGTATAGGCTAAGTGTTATTTTTTTTAAGTTAAGAGTTATTTTAATAAACTCATATATTCCACTCGTAGACATAGGTAGGCACCCACCTTAAGATGTGTTACAGATAATTGTGAATTCCAGAAACATTCGTGTATTTTATCAATCAGTAGGGCCACGAATTTGTCGCGAAAAGATTTTTGCCCCACTTTGTTTCAGTGACTCACGTGCACATCGGCAGTTCTGTTTCAAGGTTATTGGCAGCGTGTCTTTGTTCAGACACGTTTCTCATTTGACTGCACCAATCATAGTAAGATTATTGTGAGTCTGTACGTCTATAATTTGCCAAGGCAAGTGAGAGTAAAATCATCCAACCACAGACGATGTAGCAGAGCTGCAGGTGTACACATGACGCATCGAAACCAAATGTTGCAAAAATCTTTTCGCCATAAAATCGTGGCTCTACCAATCAGTACTTACAGGCGAAACGCTAGATCGCTGGCCAGCCAATAGGAAATGTTTCTCAACACACAGTAACTAATCAGACGGAAGGAACTTGTCTGTAGTGTCATGCAGCCAATTACCGACCAAGTATAACTACACCAGGCATCACCTTGTATTCTATGCGCTAACACATCGATGGGCCCGTTCAAAAGTGAAACAACTCAACATTTCCAGTTTTGAGTGAAATGCAGAAATTCTATTAATTAACATATTTGGTTGATGTTAATTTAAAGAAAACGTACAGAGGTTACTATTTATGGTGTTTGAAATGTTTAAAGTCTGCCTTTGCTGAAATTATCACACTTTAAAATAAAATATATACAATTTATAGCTATACTGGCAATCAGAATAAAGTACCATGTTATTGAAACAAGTGAATTTGTGTGTTTTTTTTTTCAATTGAGTATAGTGCACTTTCGTCTATGTGTTTGTGAACCAAACTCGAAAATGCAATTTTTTGAGTTGTTTCCCTTCAGAACTGGGTCATCGATACTTTGTAACTTTATGATAACACGTCGGATGATAATAAAAAAAGATGCGCTGCAGACTAGTGTGAGATAAACAGTTAAATTAATCTACGGTTATAACTACTGCAGGCAACCACCGCTCGGCCGACGCAACAGCGTTCAAATGCGTCATGGGAAGTACCAGTGCTGCTTCTTCAGTAAGGTTGGATGCTGGGGAAAGAGTGGGAGGGTCCATTCAGCTTCCCACTGGCATCCGGCTAGTCGTCTCTCCAAGGTCCTGGCTTATATCCAGGGACAATCCACGAGGAGAGATATATAGCGGCAATATTTGTTCCTAGAAAAATCTGTCCTCTCGTCGGTTAATTATATCACACTATACAGCCCTGAATCACAACTACATACTCTTCAGCATTCGTCAAGGTGTTTCTTACACTTTCGTAAGTGTGCTTTGAACCTAATATTTCAGGACAAATTATTTATTTCTGTATTTGCGGTTTTCTAAATTAACACATGGATAATAATTTCAACCACTTTTTTTTTCTTTCTATCCTGAGCGTCGTGTTCCCGTATAAGAAATTCAGTGTCGTATTTGTACATAGATCTACTCTGCCCCAGTAAAAGCACTGGGTAAATTGTGCTTATTGCTGTCACCATTACGTGTATGGTCCCGGCTGTCAATAGTTTTACTTACATGTCATCTTGGTGTCTTTCCTCCGTGTCCCCTGAAAATTATTCTAATTGTCGTTCCAACTAAACCCCATACATATTTCATTCAAATTTTTAAAGAAAATAAGTTTAATTAAAATGTTACTATTTATGAAATATAATTGGGTTTTGGTTGGAATGCAAAATCGAAAAAAAATTCCGGAATACTAGAAGAAACCCCATATTTTCTATTTCATTGAATTTATTGGAAATCGTCAAGTTATAGCAAGGATGAGAGTCTGGATTTTAATAAATTTTAATATTAGTATTAAAAATTAAAATAAAATGTTAGTAAGTAATGTTTTGACTAAAGAAATATCGAATTATTTTTATGAGGATAGGAAGTATATGCTACAAGTATGCATGTTTAAAAATTAGCAGGGGCAATAGTGTGTTAAAGGAGCTCTTTTGAATGTGTCATGTTGGTTATTTAGTTTATTAAATAGGTTTTCCATCATGAAATATGGGCGTTGTTTTGTTGGAATGCGAAATTGAAAATGTTGTGTGAAGACTCGGAGGAAACCCCCATCTTCAATATATTGAATTTAATGGAAATCGTTCGAGTATAGCTACGATAAAAGTCAGGTTTAAGTAATTACAATTATCATAATTTATATTTAAAATAAAACATTAACAAATAAAGTTTTAATAAAAGAAAATCGTTTGATTTGATTTTATTTTACCTGGGAAGTTAGAACCTACCAGCATATGAATACATATAAAAAAGTGCTGGGAGATTCAGTGTTAAGGAAGTTCGTCCAAATATGACGTGTTGGTTATATTTTAAATATATTGATTTTATATTTTAATAATTTTGTAATATGAATGGAGTTTTGTTGGCATGAGTATTAGAAAAAGTTTCGGAAGTCTTGGAGGAAAGCAACCAAGATGGTTGCCTACACTTAAGTAAAACAATTGTCTGCAGGAATCAAACTTAAGATGGCGACCATAAATGAGATAACGGATAAAAACTATGTTTTATTTTATTTTTTTTTGCAATTTTTGGAAATTTTGACCTTAAGCTCAAGGTGCAGGTCACAGTGTCGTCATCCAAGATTACGGTCGGGACGTTTGCCAATATGGCGGCCGTGATGTCATCAGTGGCTCCGAGGCTCCAAATACAGAATCACTTGTATCAAAAGGTACTATTATATACTACTAGCGCTTAAGGTAGCCGTCTAGTGGAATTTTTATTTATTTGTGCGAGCCTGTGTATTAGAAGTGCGGAAGTGGTAAGGACGACGTAGCACACGCCTCATGCCACACCCTGACCTCTACAAGATACTGAACCATAGTGCAGTCTTCTCATGGATAGCTTGCGTCCATTATACATTGCAGTGCTGACTCTTCAATATTGTCAAGTCATATTAAAGACAAAGGTGAGTTGTACACGCCTATACCTTCTTTAAGCTTTCACGCCAAGATTTTATGCTTAAAAAGGAACACAAGATCACTATTATTTTTCTGTCATTTTAGCCGCGAGAAAACCACATTTAAAGATTACTGTAAGAACGGAAATGTGTACACACTCGTGTAACGATGTCTTAGTGCTATTGCTAAGTATACTTCCTTCACGCTCTTGAGCAGTCCATGAATAACTTCTATTGGACGAAACTCTGCACATCTCTCGATGGTGTTGGCAGAGACCCACTTTACGGTGGCTCGCTGTATAAGTATCGTTTGTTTGTATGTAAGGTGGAAAGTGGATGGAGTTCTAAGGGTACTGCTGACTGGCTTCTGTAATGCTTCACCTCTGCGTGCCAGCTACTCAAATGACTCGCAGTGCTGTACTGCTTTATTTTTATATACGGCTCTAATCCCTTTATTTATTTGTGGGAAATATGGTGTATTAAGTCAAAATCATGTGTCCGTATTTACGTTTTTCGAATCGGGTTGACATTTTCTCCTATACATGTGTGTAAAATGCGTTATTTAGCCATTCCCACAGACACAATATAATGTTTATAATAAGCCTGTCAAATTGCTAAACTTACAACGACGTATTTTGAAGTATATGCACTTGACGTAGATAATACCATGTACGTTAAGTACAGGATGTTCCGAAATGATCTTTGCGAATTCGACTGCTAATATCAAAAGGTTAGTCATTGACGAAAATGGCCACCCCCCAGCAGATGGCAGAGTGTGTCGAGTGGTTTATAGAAACCAGATCCGACACCCAAGTCCAGCGGAAGTTCCGGACACATTACAGAGCCACGCCACCATCACGTCTGACTATCAGAGCGTGGTACAGGATGTTCAAGAAAACTGGAAGTGTCTTCAAGAGGACGGGTTCAGGACGACCAAGCCCCAGTGATGCAGATGCTGAACGGGTACAACAGGCATTCATCCAGAGTCCCTCCACATCAATCCATTGTGCTTCTCGACAGTTGCAGCTACCAACAACCACGGTGCACAGGGTGTTGCACAAGAGACTGAAGCTGCAAGCCTACAAGGTGCAACTGCTGCCAAAACGCTAATAATTTGCAGTTGACATTCTGAGTCGCATTGATGACGACCCAGACTTTCTGAAAAAGTGATGTTCACGGACGAAGCTTGTTTTCATGTGTCCGGGAAGGTAAATCGTCACAGTGTGAGGATTTGGTGCTCTGAGAACTCCCACTTTTGCATGGAATGGTACGAAACAGTCGAAGGTGAACGTCTGTTACATGATCGTGTGATAGAGCCCTTTTTCTTTGCAGAATCCTCAATAACCTCGGCTGTTTACCTGGACATGTTGGAACAGTTTGCATTTCCACAGATCGAAGATCTGCAACCTGACATCGTGTCGCAGCAGGATGGTGCTCCTCCTCGCTGGGGCTTGGTCGTTAGGGCAGCTTTGGACGACAAGTTTCCAGGTCGCTGGTTGGTAGAGGAGGGCCCATTCTCTGGCCCCCAAGGTCTCCAGACATCACCCCACTGGATATTTTCTTATGGGGCTCTGTGAAGGATGTGGTCTACCACACTCCAGTGAGGGACCTGAGGGAACTGCGAGTATGCATAACAGCAGCAACTGAACATATTAACACAGACTTGCCAGGCCGGACCTGGGCGGAACTAGAATATCGCTTAGATATCCTGCGTGCTACAGATTGTGCTCACATTACACTTTGCGAAATGGGTACTAAAACGTCAGGCGTGTATGAACATTGTGGCGCAAACCGCACCTTTCTATCTTTTTCTGTGTTTTTGATATTAGCAGTCAAAGTTGTAAAGATCATTTTGGAACATCCCGTAGTTTCGTAAAAAAAGGCATGATCGTAACCTACTACAACGCATTTTTAAGGACACGCAGGTAGGCTCCTTAATTTAGCCACCTAGGTTGTGCGTTTTCGAAGCCTAGTAGTGCGGAAGCACTAAGTGCCAATCAGTTAGTACATTACACGTTACCCTAAACTTTACGAACAAGTCACTCAACAAACTTCTCGCCGATCTCTATGAGACTCTCCGTGGTAACAGTCATTTTATACCGTCATATTAAATATGGAGGTGTATTGGACACCCTTATACCTTTTTGTAAAGATTCTGCGCCGAAGTTTTGATACTAAACAAAGGCCACAAAAACAACAATTTTCTCCATATTTTACACGAAGATAAAATCTCAAATATTATTGGGGAAATTGAAATGGTTATGCACATGTGTGGTGTTGTTTTAATGATATTTACAAGCAGATATCATACCGTAGCGTATTTTATGAATAAAGCTGTACCGACAGAAGTTCTGCACATTATTCGGCGGCCGGGGCAGGCAGAGGTTTGCAGTACTTGTGAGGCGTGAAGATATGGCAGTACTTGTATAAAGAGGCGTGAAGATATGGAAGTGATTGTAAAAAGAAGCGTGAAGATATGGCAGTACTTGTATAAAGAGGCGTGAAGATATGACAGTGTTTGTATAAAGAGGCGTGAAGATATGACAGTGCTTGTATAAAGAAGCGTGAAGATATGACAGAGCTTGTATAAAGTAGCGTGAAGATATGGCAGTGCTTGTATGAAGAGGCGTGAAGATATGCCAGTGCTTGTATAAAGAGGCGTGAAGATATGGCAGTGCTTGTATAAAGATGCGTGAAGATATGACAGTGCTTGTATAAAGAGGCGTGAAGATATGACAGTGCTTGTATAAAGAGGCGTGAAGATATGGCAGTGCTTGTATAAAGAAGCGTGAAGATATGACAGTGCTTGTATAAAGAGGCGTGAAGATATGACAGTGCTTGTATAAAGAGGCGTGAAGATATGACAGTGCTTGTATAAAGAGGCGCGAAGATATGGCAGTGCTTGTATAAAGAGGTGGAGTTAACCGGAGATCCCCAATAACAGTAGAATCACGTACCACAGAAACACAGTCGGCAGAATGCTATAAGCAATGCCAGTTATGTGTTTGTAAAGTACTGCAGTTCTTAGATGTGTGTTTCTAGTATACGACTGCTCTAAAGCACGTGTTTATATTGTTTGATAGTTCTAACATATCTGATTCTATTGTAAAACTGTTCTAGACTGTGCATTTCTGTTGTACGGCGTTTCTAACGTACGTGGTTCTGTAGTATGCGGTTATAAGTTGTGTGTTTCAGTTGTACAGTTGTTCCGACTTATGTGATTCTATTGTTAAATAGTTTTAAGATATGAATTTCTATTGTACGACGTTTCTAACGCACATGGATATGCAGTATATGGTTCTAAAATGTGTTTCTGTCATTCGATCGTTTTAACAACTGTGGTTCGGCTGTACATTGGTTATAACATGTGACTTTCTGTTTTACGTCGTTTCCAATATATGTGGTTATAACATATGTGGTTATAAGTTGTGCGTTTCTGTCGGAAATTGATGTTAACATTTATGTTTCTGTATGTATGTATATATTTATGTATGTATGTATGCATGTATTTATGTATGTATGTACGTATGCATGTATTTATGTATGTACGTATGCATGTATTTATGTATGTATGTACGTATGTATATATATATATATATGACGACATCTCTGTCTGCATAATGGAGTACAGTTCGTACAGTTCATTCAGAATAAATAAACATGTACAATCTAAGTGATATATGTTATCGTTTAGTTTAAACTGCAGACACGACACCTTTATAATATTCAAAAACATAAAGATACTAAATGTGTGGCATCAGGACGGTTCAATAATGTTTTATTACAAATATACAATGTAAATGTAACATTCAGTATATTTTGTTTGTAATTTATATTAGCATTTAACGTAACACGCCTGACATTAACCACTTGTCCATCTTATAAATGTGTATTTTTGCAGAACTATTAAAAATAATGTGAATGTCGAACCGCTTTCCCAGATACATAGATTCATAATTTGACGACAGGTTTAATTATGCGTGATGTTGCCAGAAGTAAAGAATATCAGTATTGTAACAAAGACGTGGCATTTATAATAATGTGTGCATGTCCGGTACATAAGTCTTGCAAATGTTATTCGTATGAATATGCTCAGTTATTTAAACCGCCCTAACAATTCAAAACATAACCAGGTTTTCAATGTCAATTTATTGTAGCGGTCCACCAATCTCAAACATGAAGATAGAAAACTTATTAGTAAAACCCAGTAATGAAGTTACGAAAGGGCAGAAATATTCTAATAACCAGATAATAACAGTTACATACGTTGTATCAAAATGTTAATATTTAATGCACGTGTATTCTCATTCTCATACTGCGAGCTGAAACTAATGTATATTGTAAAAATACTGTAATATTTAACTGGCAGTCGCGGTGACGTTATGGTCTGACTTATTCGCTTACATATTTACATATAGAACAATTGCCGAACATTGGAGTGATCCAGTGGGTTGTACCGGGATACTTCTATCCCTCTTTGGCAGTCCACTGCTGATCCATTGTGACTTAACTTCACATCTGTTAAGCACGAACAAAACGTGTAACACCATCACTGTACTGATTCTTTACAACAAAACCTTCAGAAACTACCATATAACAAAGTATTCCAGACAATAAAGATCTCACATCAAGCGATAAACTCGATCCTCATTAAATAATAATGTTGTGAGTTGTTGGTCCAGGTAGTCGCAAACGGTCACTTTCGCCCCATTTGACAGGTACACTTGTCGCTCTCCTGTGCGAAACGACTGCACACGTGGTTCCGTCCATCGATTGTTACCAACAAAGCTCACTGAACAGCCACGTATCACGTAAATAAATGTTGTAACAGCACAGTTGTGAAAAGAACGTGATGCAAGGATCAGATTTCCTCATATTTTCTTGTTCTGTAGGTAATACCTAACGAGACAGTTCTGACTGACAAGTGATTAAAGAATTGATTATTAACACATACTATAAAGTGCAAGCATAATGTATAAAGTGTAACGTTTTATGTTGTTGTTCCCTCGATTTCTGTATGCAATCCCGTATTTGACAACTGCCAGCTGTAATGTATGAACACACAACTTGATACATATTACTGCAAATTTGTTGTTTAATGTTACACAATGACATGTTAGTGCATGAGTGAAATGTCAAACATTTAAATTCCAATATTCAAACTGTGTGAACGTGAATATTTCTGATAATCCGTATTGAAATCACTTTAACTAACATTGACAAAATATTATTCTATGGAATCATGATATTTAAAATATCTAATCAGTATGTAAATACGATTTGTGTCCTTTTGTCCATAGCCTTCGCTTTCCGTTGCGCGACACCACGCCCTCATCTGTCGCCTGCGCGAAGGCCTGCCTGCCGAACATACCCGACACGGGACATAGACATATATTTCCACCTTCACGAGTTTGCCCATTTATTGTGTCTTTGACTGTACATGGTTTTGCAATCATCTGTGGTTCTAAGTTGTGTGTTTCTGTAGTATATTTGTTCTAACATTCTTGTTTCGGTTATATTAACATATTTACGATTCTAAGATGTACATTTCGGATGTTCGACGTTATCAATACACTAGACAGTTCCTGGAGCTTCATGTACAATTTTTCAAGGCAACGTTTTAACAGGGAATGTAGTGACCTGACCTGCTGACACTCCGTCCCCTCAGTTAAACCTGATACTTTGTTCGAGAGTACCTGCTCTCTGTGTGAGTCCCTGCAGGTCGAGCATGGTTCATTTATTCCAAACCGTGGTAACTCCCACGTGTCGCTATAATGACGCTAGTGTCATGACGGCTGCGCGATTATGCGAGCGTGGATGGTCGTGTCATAACTAGGGCCATGATTATGTCGCGAAAAGATTTTTGCCCCACTTTGTTTCAGTGATTCATGTGCACATCGGCAGTTCTGTTTCAAGGTTATTGGCAGCGTGTCATTGTTCAGACATGTTTCTCATTTGACTGCACCAATCAGAATAAGATTATTGTAAGCCTGTACGTCTATAATTAGCCAAGGCCAGTGAGAGTAAAATCATCCAACTACAGACGATGTAGCAGAGCTGCAGATGTGCACGTGACGCATCGAAACCAAATGTTGCAAAAATCTTTTCGCCATAAAATCGTGTCTCTAACGCTTCTGTCAGAATTATTGCGTCAAATGAGTAATATATGCAGAGGTTGGTACGAAATTTGCATGACCCTCGCGGATCATTTGAAAATAGAAGTTATGATTATTTGCAAAGGATTCGTCAGCCGCCAAGAAAGTCATTATTTTAAGCTTGACCATAAAATAAAAATTGTTAATTCTAAGTTCCTACTCAAATGTACAACTAATTAACACAAGTCTCTGCCAGATTTGATTCTCTTTAGTTTGAGTGCGATGTGTCCAATCGCGAGTGTTCTAATGTCATTTGCACGATTTTGTTCTTTAGTGTCATTACTTATTTCAAGTTTAGGTCGGATATTCCTCATGTTTTAACATCACCCACATTGATTTTATTTATTTCAAATTTTTTTTTTCACACTATTTTCCGGAGCACTCAATGCCATAATGATGGTCGATGTTATTTGCCATGCGCCCGACAGGGCCGCCTGCAGCCATTGTCGTGGGGGGTCATGCTTGAGCTAGCCAGTCGGCCATGTGTTTCTAGTTTCCTCTAAGGACCTCGTCACTACACAAAAGCTTGACCGTCATAAAGTTCCCCAGTGACATTTCCCGGCTCTGCCCAGCTCCTAGGACACCACATGGCGCGAAACGCCCCTAAAGTGT